>PPHD01027911.1:0-11033 GCA_002909625.1 Bambusicola thoracicus
TAACCCTGCAGTGGAATTGCCAGGTCACAGCCTGAACCGATGGTTGAGCACCAGGTGGGAAGGTGTGGCTAGCCCAGGAGTTCAGGTCCAAGCAATGCACCTGCATGATTGGAAAGGGTGGAGCCTGGATCCACCCCTCCTCACTCTCAGTTACAAGTTAGCAGCCAAGGAGTAGCATCCTTCTGGATAGAGATTGAGGTGTCACCAGGCATCAGAAGTAGTGAGCCAATTTTCCTGCTGTTGTTCCATAGGGTTTGTATCCCATAAGAAGGTACTGTTACCACCTACTTTTGCCATACATACCCATCCTCAGTGTGCCTAAGATCTCTGAATAGCAAAGCTTTTTACTTCACTCACAACCTGAGCTACTTCTTGTTGTGTGATTACAAAAGCAAGCAAATTAAATATATACACATCATCACCTACTATTGTGAGGAACATGGGGGAGAGGACCAGTTCTGAATGCACTGAGGCAATCCTGACCGGAAGGCCACTGTACGTGGAATTCATGACCCATGTAACAGCCAACCTCAGTACACCCAACCCTGTGCTCCACACATTCCATGGGTGCAGGATAAACTTCCCTAACTAACGGTAACAAAAGAGCCTACAGGCAGCCATGACACCATGCATCTGCATCACCCATATCCAAAATTAGGTCACTCTATTCAAGGATGGGGTCTGCACTGATTGCTGCCTGTGGATGTCCATTGCTGTAGCTCAGAGTTCCAGCATCCACAGAGACGTGAGGTTTCTGTACTATGCCCTAATTCCTTGCACTGCTAGCTCTAATAAAGAGCATTTTAAATGATGCCTTGCAGGGTCAGTGTCCTTCTCACTGTGATGATCATAACAGACCAGTACCTGCCACTGCAAACAGTATCTAGATGAAAATTTTAAACTTCATTCAGGATTGCAAAGTGTATCTCAAATATCTTTATTCCTTAGGTGCATGCACTGGATAAGATGTAATTACAAGTGAGCCCTTGGCAGCGTAGAGGCAGCATAAGGCGACCTCCTCTGATACACGGTGAGGACAACAGCTGCATCCCCAGCTGTTTGGCTCTATAAACCTGCTCCTGCAGGACTCACAAATTGTGATGCAAGTGCCTGTGTTAGGAATAGAAGCCTCAGTAAAATGTGGGGCTTCCTGCTTACAGCTAACTGGCTTTTTGGCCAGGAGAAAACACACTTTGAGTTTTCACTGCTGTGAAGTAGGAAGCTGAAAGAAACAACACTACAGCAGCTGCAGGATGTGTCAAAGGTGCAAAATTCTCATTCTGACTTTTTCATAATAAATAAAATGTTGTGACTTCGGTAGATTTACAAGCTGCAGAGAGATGTCTGCCTGTGAGTACCCCTCCTGGGCAAACCCTTCAGACTGCGTCACTTCCTAGTTCTGTAAGTGAAGACAGAAAGCCAACCATGTGACAAGACTTATGTTTAGCAAACACACTGGTGAGCCCACCACGTACAGACAGCACTGACATAGCTACTGTACTAGATTATCCTGAAATACAACAGGAAAGCATGACGTTTTAATGTATGCACTGTTTCCACCAGTTTGTGGCTGGAGCAGCCCTTATCCTACCCCGTGCCCAGCAGGGGCTGTAGCTGAGCACAGCACAGTCAGGACAGTTTTCTTCAGGTGGACAGCAGGAGGCGTCCTGGATTGCTGCTACCTCCAATAACAGCACCGGAGAGCAGCAGCCCCGCAGCCTGTCCTCAGGCAGTACCAATACGAGATGCTCCCCTCCTGCGAGAATGGATACCTTGGAAGACCTCCAAAAATGGGTATGCTCCATTTAGATGTTCACCAGCAGCTGCTGCAGCTCCTTGAGCTAGCATCTTGCCGATGCAAATCACAGAGAGCATACTGACTGTCCTCATACAAACCCTAAAGAAAGGCTCCAATTAACAAGCAAACCAGAGCGTCAGACATGAGTTTTTGCTCTCCGTCACATATTAATTATTTCTGGAGTATTTCAGCTTTGCAGAGATATTTATGAAACATCTGCACTCGCTCCTGTCTATGATATACTCACTCATCCAAAAATCTCATGAAATGACAGCCTTTGTTGCAAAGTATTCCTGATCTCACTTGTAAGTTCCGTTAGCATTTTAAAAGGAAGCACTGCCAACCCTTCAAGTTTCAGTTTAACTGTAAAGCTGTGAACCCTCAAATACTGATAAAAAAATGCAAGTTTTTAGAATTAAGAACAGCCAGCCCTGACAGCATTACAAAAAAAAACACGTGAAAACACCACCCCAAGGATTTGACACTGAAATAATATTTTAAAACAACAACAACAATAATAATCTTCAGCCACTCTAATTATAACGAATGCTGTCAATACAAAGAATGATGAATACAACCTTAAGCATAACAATCACAGGACCATAAAGCACCGGCAGAGAAAGGCCTCCCGCTGGCTAAGCCAACGGTCAAGTTCTCAGTTGATGTTAACCTCTATTTTCACTTCAGCTTACGCGCTATATGTGGGACCTCACAGCTTTCCCAGTCTTCCTCCTGGTGGTGCTTAGACATCCAGAGAATAAGTATCGGTAATAAGGGAGTACCTGAACTGGACTCTGCCATGGACATGCAGCAAGAATACAAGCAGTCAAAAACTGGTCTGGTCACATCAGCTGACACAGCATTAAGTCCACATGCAGTGTTTTCTTGCACACTGTAGGAAACAGCACGCTTCCCTTCTGTGACAGGACAACCTCCGGGGACAGGCAGGTGCCACACCAAGAAAGCATCAACAACCAGCCCTATCAGCTCAGAAGAAAGAACAAAAATTGCACCAGTAAAAAAAAAAACACCACACACGCAAGTATCTGGTGTGCATTCTGCTTCAGAATGAACAGTCCCTCATATGAGAGTGCCAATGCAAATCCACAGTAGAACATATCCCTGTAATACCTCTTATTCAAGAATTCATTTTATTTTTTTCTTCCTGTCAGATCATGAAGCAGTCAGTGTGATACTCATCTTGCAATCTCCATCAGTCAGAGCCAACATACTGATCACAAGACACTTTCACCGCAGCCAACTTTAGGACAGCCTTCCTGTAATCATTACGTGTACGCTGCAAGAGCAAGAGTACAAAAATCTGAGTAGGATATAACATTAAGATCTCCTAACAAAGGAAGGCACGTTCAAAACCTATGGTTTCAAATTTAAACAAAGAAAAGGTATTCTGGTACTTTTTTGAACGTTTTTCTTATACTAATTTTAATAAACTCTATGTTAGTTACACTGAACAATCAGACATCACAAAGGACTTTATATAGTGCTTTTACACTAATTGTGGAGGGCTTTAAATACAGCTTTACACAACTATTCATAGTAGTTAGGGCACATAGGAGGTAGCAACAGTTACTATGAAAGCTTTCAGCAGACTGGACAGTAAACATCACAACTTAAAACTAGGGATTTGTCCAGCACTGCAACCTGTGTAGACAGAGGGGGAGCACAATAAAAGCTTCAATTTTAGCCACATCTGTTAACTGATAACCCAGCTAACAGTTAACAACAGTGGGGAAGAGCTGAGGATGTCACCGTCTCTTGCAGCCCTGGATTCACAGCAGCTGTGTAGCTGCAGTTTCAGGACCTCAGGTCAACTGCGCCAAGTCTAACTGCATCAAGTCCAATGTTTGTAATTTGCCAAGTTGAACTCTTTCACTCAAAGCATCTGACTCATTTTTATAACTACCACGTCTTTTTCCAGAAAGAAGCTGTTAGTCACTCCAGAATTAGATCTGGCAGAAGAAATCATTGTTGGAGTTAATTCACACATACAGTATTCACAAGATTAGCATATTATGATTTCACCAAATGAGCAGTTATTTTTTTCCCCCCCTCACACTCCATCCAGCTGGTAAGATGTGTAAGCCAGAAATCAAGAAAGAAATGCTGGAATTTATTACTCTAGCATCACATGATCACCCAAAATTCTGAAGTATACAATGCGTACCTGGTGCCTCTTGTATAAATTAAGTTACAAGTGTAAGACAAAAGACACAATAGCCTCAAGTATAAGCAAGAAATTAGATGCTTAGTAAACCATGTATCCATCAATACCTGCATTTAATAACCACACTCCATTGCCAAGTGCAAAGCAAGCCAAGTGCTCATGTTGTAGTTTGGGAAGAATCACAGAAACACAGAATGGTCTGCATTGAAAAGGACCATGAAATCACCTAGTTTCAACCCCACTGCCATGGGCAGGGTCTCCAACCAGCAGACCAGGCTGCCCAGAGACACATCCAGCCTGGCCTTGAAAGCCTCCAGGGATGGGACGTCCACAACACCTATGAGCAACCTGTTCCGGTGTTTCACCAACCTCTGAGTGAAAAAATTCCTCCTATTATCTAACATAAACCTCCCCTGTCTCAGTTTAAAACCATGCCCCCTTGTTCTATCACTATCCACCCTTGTAAACAGCTGTTCCCCCTCCTGTTTATATGCTCCCTTCAAGTATTGGAAGGCCGCAACAAGGTCTCCCCAGACCTTCTCTTCTCCAAGCTAAACAAGCCCAGTTCCCTCAACCTTTCCTCACAGGAGAGGTGGTCCAGCCTTCTGATCATCTTAATGACCCTTCTCTGGACCCGCTCCAAGAGCTCTGTGTCTTTCTTGTCCTGGGGTCCCCAGGCCTGGATGGAGTACTCCAGATGGGGCCATGCAAGAGCTGAGTAGAGGGGCACAATCACCTCCCTCTCCCTCCTGGCCACTCCTTTTTTAATGCAGCCCAGAACACAGTTGGCCTTCTGGGCTGCAATGTGCCCACTGCTGGCTCATCTCTAGCTTCTCATCTACCAGGACCCCCAAGTCCTTCTCCACAGGGCTGCTCTCCAGGAGATCTTCAGACAGTCTGTATGAACACCTGGGATTGCCATGGCCCAAATGCAACACCTGCACTTGGCCTTTTGGAACCTCATTATGTTCACATGGGCCCACTTCTCCAGCCTCTCCAGGTCCCTCTGGATGGCTTCCCCTCCCTCCCACGTATCGACTGCACTGCTCAGCTTGGTGTCACCTGCAAACTTGCTGAGGGTGCACTCAATGCCATCATCTATGTCACTGATGAAGATGCTGAAGAGGACCAACCCCTGAGGGACACTGCTTGTGACCAGCCTCCAACCTGACACAGAACCACTGGTCACAACCCTTTGGCTGCGTCCAGCCAGACAATTCCTAATCCATCTAACAGTCCATCCTTCAAATCCATACCTCTCCGATTTACAGAGAAGGATGCAGTGAGGGACCTTGTCAAAGGCTTTGAAGAAACAAACCATTATGTGAATAAACCCATCAGGTTTCCTATCAGCGCTACGCTGGTGAATGGGCAGGCACATCTGTGACTCCCATAGCTAAACTTAATGTGTTTTTGTTTAACTTCAGAAGAAATTTTGAAATTCACCGCATTTCTACAGCTTATATTTAACAGTCCGTCTCAACTCTTTACAGCAGTTGCAGGTATTTAATATTAATTTACTTTTAGCTATCCGGAAACCTCTGTGGGATCAACATCTTCTTGTAACACAGACTTCTTAAGTTTGGTGCCTCTCTGCTATCCTCATTTCAGACTCACCTTAGCAGGCTGCCTCTGAGACATCTGGCACTGCTTCAAAGAAGCCAGTACCTGTGCGTTTGAATCTGCTTTATCATTTTATCATCTCCGTTTTCATTCATCAGCCAGAAGCCTTCTATCTCCAACCCTTCCTCATCCTCCCTGTCTCCACAAGTAAAGAATTCACAGGTACTGAAAATGACTTCCTGCCAAATACTCAGCAGCAGATGTCTAAGTGCAAGTCTACCACCTCCCCTCTCATAATCCTCTGCATCCAAATGGTGGCAGCAGACAAACTCAAGAAGCGTAGCAACTATTTGCTGTCCATGCAGAGACAGGTATCTTTGGGAGGGAACACCAAATAGAGGGAAAACCCAACAGTAGTATAAAGTGTACTATTTTCGTTTCTCTAATGGAAGTGGAAAGAAAGGCAATGAATGGAGCAGTAGCCACTTGCCTATCTGTGATGAGAGCCATACAGATTACATTAACTGCACATAAATCTCAGTTAATGCGAAAAAGCATCAGTTCTGTCATTTCATCACTCTCATCTGTCCTTGTCCTGCTCTCTTTTGGAACAACTATCTTGTAGGGCCTTATGACAGATCAGTTCCCCAGTTCTGACTCAGGTTAAAACCAGCTGCACTCACTACACATCCACAAGCTCATTTTGGATGGGACTGACGCACACCAAGGCCTTGATCTAGCCTGACAAATAATAGCACTGCTGCTAGTTGTTTTAAAACTGTAACTAAAATTAAACAGACTCTTTGGTTTCAACTCTTGATTCATGTATTGCAGTGGTAAAAGGATTGCCTTTCACTGAATTACCGAATAGTAGGGCTTGGAAGGCACTTCAGGGGATCTTCTAGTACAACCCCTGATAAAAGCAGGATACCTGCATCAAGTTTCTGTAGTTGTGCATGCAGGCTGGACAAAGCAGGCATGCTGCACAGCAGAAGCTCCAGCAGATCCCATCATCAGCTCCTGTGGAAGCTGTCCACATACCTTCTCTGCAAGAATTCACTCCACTGTCATCCTTAGTACAGGCAAGGGCAGTCAAAGACAATGCAGTAAAGCTCATCTGTGCATGCAGCCTCTGAATAAACTTCACTAGTTTTACTACTGGCTGTACTTGTCCGTGTTAGCAGTTAAACTGACCAATTTCAATTTGTGTCACAGAAGTCCTTCAGGTAGCCTTTCCTCAAGTTTACATGACAAGAAGAATAACAGCTGTGCAGCTAGGAAGCACACCAAAAAGCCAAACCCTATCTGCAGGGTACAGCCATGCAGTGTTTACACCAGAGGATGCCACTTTCTGACCATCAAAGGTGCAATGCTGCTGGCACCCTCTGTACTGGTGACAGAGAATTTTGTTTGCAGGAAAAAAAAAGTTACTTATTCTTTGATCATCTCCCCACAGCTGTATGGTACAGGCGCAGAGATCAAACAATGCTGTTACTCATGGAAGCAGGCCTCTGCTGTGTGCTTACAACCATATGGAAGGAGTAAAAGCTGCATTTTCTTGCCAATACATGCTGCACTGTGGAGACTTCATTTCAAGCATAATTTTGTTACAGGTCTAATATCAATTTTCAGTTCTGTTTACTGTGACATTGACAAACTAATTACAATACGGCCTTAAATTATACAGATGTTCAACTAAGCACAGAACGACGCAATGTTTTCAGACTTGATTCTTGAAGCAGTTAACAGTCTCAGATGACAAAATGTTGTTGTCCTGAAGTGATCACAGTGCAAGTAATTCTTTTAATTACAAAGCAAGTTATGAAAGTCCTATGGTTTTAATTACTGAAAGTTATTTTTAAAAATGATTCATCAGAGAGCAGGAAAGGGACTCAAATTTCAGGCCCAGATGACTAGCTTTTGAGTTCAGGTCTCCGCAAATCCTTTTATTTCCTTTATGAGTACAGCACAGGTTCCTAAGCCATGTAATTTGTCATTTCTTTTTTCTTTTTTTTCCAAAAATTGTGCATCTTGCTCAGTGCATGCCCAAAGACAAAGAGCTTTCCTCCTGCTGAGATGGCAAGGTGTGGTCAGCTCTCCTTGCCAGCCTCAGGGCTGTGGGGAAAGACTTTAACAACACAACTGGAATACATGACCACAAGAGAAGAAGCAGGAAAACACCAACAGCAACTAACAGTAGTCCAGACTTTTTTATCTCACTTTCAACCCAATTGCTGGAAACTACTTCAGTAGAGAGAACAGTGCATGCAAAGGTGCATTTCTGCAGTGCCTACAGACTAAGAAAATGTCTGATAAAATGCCTTCACTTCTACCTCCAACACAGTTTTATTCCCTTAAAATACTGTCTTCCTCAGTTACAAAGTAGAAGTAACCTTCCAATGAGCTTAATTCAGATCATGAGCCCAACTGCAGAACAAAGGTCTTTTACTTTTTAACCTAGACTTAATACATAGAAGATAAACTATCATTTCATTTACCTCTCTGCCATGCCCACATTATTTTCTGTTTCTAAAACACCATGAGAAGTACTTACATAGTAAGAACAGCTAAACTGAAGTAACAGCATAAAATCAGCCAAAACAGAAAGGGCGATGATTGCTCTTCTTCCTTGAAGACACAAGCAGTAAGTTCAGGCATTTTACTGCCCAGAGCTATTTTCATCTTAGCCTTCATAAAACTAAACATGACAGCACTTCTGAAGTTTCATAAATCCTCTGCACGCATCTCTTAGTCATCACAGCTCCTTCCTGCTTGCACTCTCATTTTTCTGAGGTGGTTCACCGCCATGGGCTAGCTCTGGAGAGTTTAGAGAAGCAGTGAAACATTGACAAAGTTATTTAGACACTGCCAGCACTCCCTCCATCCACTAGTCTGAATATCACCTTGTGCAGCTGAAGTTCACTAAACACAGAAAAAGTTACTCAGTGAACTTTCAAGCACTGGTCTACTGCACGCGCAAATGCCTGCAAGTGAAAATTAGATTTCAACTGAAAAATAATCACCTTATGACAAAGCACCTCACAGGATATGAGGGAATAATGCTCAGATTCTATGAGTGATTTTAATCCACACTGTTTGATTTTCTGGAAGACAGACAGGTAATCTCTGCTTGAAAAACTACTGCTTAATTCTGCCCATGTTAAGAGCCTTGTGAGTAGACTCTCAGCTATGGCATGGCCTAAGAGACCTGGGCATAGGGGAAGACTGTGTGTATCCAGTGAAGAAACTCCTTCACGTAGGAATACACTGCAGACTTACACAAAGCCATGACACAGCCCAGCGAGCAGACCAAACTCTGAGCTGGGCTTCTATCTCTGGGTCTGTTTTTAGAAATCGTGCTTTCTTTTAGGAAAACAAAGAGATGATCAGTAACTACTGTGATCAAGATAATGCAAAACTAAAATCCTGACAGAAGAGAGTTGGAACATGACTAGTAAGTCACTCATCAGAAGCCTGTTGACTGTTTTCAGCAGCCAAAGGAACAAGAGGTGATCTCCCTCACACAAGACAGTCAAGACAGCAAATTAACTAGAGGAAGGTAACCTTTTCCCTTTCAGTCCTGCGGACACATTGCTGAAATATTCACATAAACATCAAATTAATACTCTCTGTAATGCATTCTGATGATGGTCTGACCTCTAACAGCTGTACGGTTTATGCAGTAAGGTTTGGGTTTGGGGGGAGCTGCAGAGGGGCCTCTGTGAGCAGAGCCCAGTAATGCCCCATGTCAGAACACAGCTCCAGCTGCTCCAAAGAGATGCACTCATGCCAGAGCTGAGCCATGCGCGATGCTGGGTGTGCTTTAGGAGAGCAGACATAAGAGGGGGAAAACTGCTGCACAATAGTACCTGGGACAGAGACATGAGAAATGGGAAAGAAATGGCCTTGCAAGCACCCAGGTCAGTGCAGGAAGAAGGCAGAAAGAGCCCCAGGTGCCGAGCAGCAGCTCCCTGCAGCCCAGGAGAGGCCCATGGAGGAGGAGGCTGTCCCTCTGCAGCTCATAGGTACCATGTGGAGCAGACTTCCTCATGCAGCCACGGAGGAGCCCACAGTGTAGAAGAGATGAGGTCTGGAAGATACACAGCTCATGGACATCCCCACAAGAGCAGTCTGGGCCAGAGCTGCAGTGAAGCAAGAGGTCTTGTGGGAACAGAAGATGGTGAGGGACCCAGGCAGTATCAGTTCAGGAAGAACTGTGGCCTGTGGGAAGGACCCCACAATGGAGCAAGGCAGAGCGAGGAGGAAGGAGGAAGGTAGAGACGAAGCACCGAGGATTGACTGCAATCTCTATTCCTGTGCAGCTCAGAGGGACAGGATGAGGTAGGTGAATAAGGAACGAAGCTGAGCCTGGGAAGAACGCGCTGGATGCGTTACTGGGGGTAAGCTGGTTTCAGGTTTCTTTTGTTTTTAAATTTCCCCATGATCCTACTCTGTTACTAATTGGCAATAAATTAAATTAATCTTCACCAAGTCGAGCCTGTTTTTTTCCACAGAGGCAATTAGTGTAATTGGTGATCTCCCTGTCCACAGCTCAACCCACAGTTTTTCATCTTATTTTCTCCAGTCTCATACAGTGGAGTGGGAGGCACCTGGTGACCAGCCAAAGTTAACCTACCACAGCAGCAAAAAAAAAAAAAAACCCACGTTCATGTTTTCAGCTGAAAACTGTTTCCTGCCCAGTGTTATGAAGCAAATCTCACTTAGTATTACCATTTCACAGCTCTTCAGTTGTCATTTCAACAGTGAATAGAAGCAAGGAATAAAGAAACCACCCCTGCCAGTGCTTTGTGCATTAGGTCCAAAAGCATGGGACAGGAGTCAGCAGCACCCAAACTGCAGTACAAGAACAAAGCAGTGGAAAGGAGAAGTGCCATCACTTCAGTAACTCAGCTTTATCTTCTTGTGGCTTGGCCCTGTGTTAGGATACGTATCCTAAAGCAGATATGGAGTGCAGTATGGTGGTGCCAGGGACCATACGGTGGAAGAGGGGCAATCACCAAACAGGATTATGGTACTTTTGCACGGTCAGGCAGTTCACGCTTGGCAGCAGACTAAGAACCATCTCACGAGATAGCAGACATATCCTGATATGTTGCTCCCAGACTGACCCACAACCTCTCCAGCTCTCCTCCATGTTCTTGCTGGACTGCTGGCTCCGTGAGCAGAGCAGCGAACACAAGAAAATGTAAAACACCAGCTCTGCGCTTGGGAAGGACACCTATCTCATCAGCAGACGACTGAAAGGGATAGCATCTCTCCAAGGCTGCCACTGAAAAGTGCTCCGTGTTGCAGTGTGCTTCACAGATTACCTTATTTTTCCAGATTATAAATTGCTCCTAAAACAACTGTTTCCACATTAATCAAATGCACAAAGAGAAAACATTAACTGAGCGTGACTTGGAAAAGCCAGAACAGGCACCGTGTTCCTACACATGTTGTTCAGGCTTTTTTTTTTTTTTTTAAATT
>PPHD01027914.1:0-11032 GCA_002909625.1 Bambusicola thoracicus
TATGCTTTTTTTTCTATCCTATGGCTCTATCTCCAGACTGACAAGCAACTCGTAAGCACTGTTTGTGGACCTTATGTCTCTCAGTGAAAACAAAGCAAAAAATCCATGCTAGTTTCTTTCTCTTGTTACTTTCCTTAGGTCTGAACCTTTCTTTGAGTTCCTCAGAATCTTTTGATATCTTATTTGAGCTACAATTGTAAAGATTACACTACTTGAAGTGGCTAAAAAGGTATCTCTATTGTCCGGAGTACTTCACACTCAAAGTCTGAAGCACTTACTAGCACACCAGTAATAGCCAAAAGGGAAAAAATAACACAGACCCTAAGAGCACAGAGAAAAGAAAATAATCCCAATCAATTTACTTGAAGATTATTAACTATTTTTACAGTAAACTGTAGCAAGAAACATAACACATTCCAGTGCACTGTAACAGACCTTAATGGTGTCAGTTTTCAGGTAGTTATCTTTGATTATTCTCACTTGATATACTTAAAAACATCAGAAGAGAGAACACAATAAAACTTATCAAAATGTCACAGGTGCAGATGCTATAAAGTTAAACTTATTTTTCCTGATTGGTATTTCTACTATGATATCCAGTGAATAAGAAAATTTGTTTAATCAGAGGAGCATAGTCATTTGAAAGTGGATTGATCGAAATACTTTAGAGTACATCTTGATCATTTCATGGATCTTCAACAATAACTGGGTTGAATTCCCAGATATTATTTTCAAATTCCATGAGAAGCTTAAGTGTACCTTAATTACTGCATGTACCTTAAATGATAGGACTAGTAAGAAAACAAGAATATATATAGAAGAGAGTTTGATATGATTCTTTATGTGAAGTTGATGATTTTTTTCCAGATCTATAAGTGTCTCCCTATTCCCTTTCTTGAGTGCCATATTATAGCTCTGAAAAAGGGGTTCACAACTGCATTCATTACATTGGTGTTAAAACATTAACAAAGTCTTATTCAGCTAGGTGTCTTATTTGATGGTGTTTGATATTTTTATTAGCATTGAGGAGACTGTAAAGAACAGCCAGTATGGAATCTCCTGTGAGAAAAATTAGCAGAACACTGGTGATTGCAAATATTACAGATTATTTTATTTTCCATCTGTTCTTTTTTCTTTTACCTCTCTAAGCTAAAGACAACTAATAAATCATATTACTGATAGAAAATCATGGAGTCATAGAATGGATTGGATTGAAAGGGACACTAAAGACCACCTAGCACCAAACCCCTGCTGTAGGCAGGGTTGCCACCCTCCAGATCATGATGTCCAGGGCCCCATCCAACTTAGACTTGAATACCTCCCATGATGCAGGATCCACAATTTCTCAGGGCAGCCTGTGTCTGTGCCTCACCACCCTCTGAGTGAAAAATTTCTCAGTGACTTCTAACCCCATTTTTCCCTCTTTTACAAACCATTCTTCCCTGCCTGTCAGTATCAGTCCATATACAATGTCTGTCTCTCTTCTGATTATATGTTTCTTTTAAGTATTGGAATGCCACAATGAGATTTCCTTGGAGCCTTCTCTTCTCAAAGCTAAGTCCAGCTCCCTCGTCCTCTTTTCATAGGAGAGATGCTTCAGCTCTCTGCTCATCTTCATGGTTGTCCTCTGCACTCAGTTCAATAGCTTCATGTCTTTCTTGTGCTGGAGGCCTCCAGTCTGGGCACCATACTCCAGATGGGGCCTCACACGGGCAGAGCAAAGAGGGACAGTCAGCTCCCTTGCCCTGCTGGCCACTCCTCTATTGATGCAGTCCAGGATACAGTTGCCCTTCTGGGCTGCAAGCTGCCAAGAGTTAATTTGATTAAGAAATATTTTAGCTGTCTTACTCTCATTCTCTAATTTGTAACCATCAGCTGTTCACTGGTTGAACTGACTGCCATGAGGAGATTATAGCAGCAAAAGGAGGTTGGCTGGCTGAATAATGACTAGCTCAATTAACCTAATCTTCAGAGTTCTCTTAAGACAGTGAAAACAAATGTTTTCTCTTTCCAATGTGTGAATAAAAGTCATATTTGTTGCCTGAACCATACAATTTCTCCCAGTTGTACAAAGTGCTCACAAGAGGCAATCCACCATTTAAACTCTGGTTTGAGGACAAATGGCTTTTAGCAAAAGATGATTTTTTTACATAATCATCTATGTCATATATCCTTTACAGAGGTTATGACATAGCAAGCTTCCGGTACTACTGATAACATTGAGAGAACAAGGCATAGAAGTAGAAAGTACATGTTTTACTGTACCAGAAGCTTTTTATTTTCATTCAGTAATATTTCCAGTGACATTTACACAGTGTATTATAATTCACAGCTATATGAAGAAACCATGCAAAGCATATTAAGTAAGCTTTCCACAGAAGCTGAAGAGAGTTAGATGCTAAATTCCCACTGAAACTGAATGAATGAAAGAATATAATTCATGTGCACTTTTTGAAAATTTCAGATCATATAAAGCATTTTACAGACACGCATATTAACTGGAATTGCTCTGCTTTATATTGACTTCTTTTTGCAAATACGAAGAGTTTTGAAATAATTGTATGACATAGTAATATAATTCTATGTGTTATGGATAGATTTTGTCATTTGTAAGACGTTTTAAATTACTATTTTTCATTATAATTTCACTATAATTTAATATTTATGTAATGTCATTTCTGAGGCTGTTGTGGCTTTTATTACCCATATTATACATCATGATACTCAGAAACAAATATCTGTTAAGAATTAATTTATCATCATGCTAATATCTCAGATTTACAATTTGCTTGAAGCATACGCGCTCTATATTACCAAGTCAAGTTACTTATCCTTGGACTGAATTTGCTAGCAGCCTCACATAAAATTCTAGTTTGTTTAAATGTCACCTGAACCAAACAATAGTATATGGAAACCTCATATAGATTTTGAGGTCAGTGATACTAGCTGTCAGCTCTTCCACGCTACTTTATTCTACTAATTTACTATTAAGTTCGATTTTTCTTTTCCATTTTGAATTTGCCTTGTGCAAAGATTATTGAGTTTGAAATACACTTAAAAAAAATCCCTGACTTTACAGAAGGCTTACAAAGCCTTGAAGAAAGTAATAAAAACACTTTGGTTTTAAGAACTGTTTGAGCACTTAAATATTTAGAAAAGTAAATTTCTGCTATTTTCAGTCTCTATTAAACATTAATTAACAGCAGTTAGGAATTGTTTGAACAATAGTTTTGGCTACAACCTCTACGAGGGACTGTAGTTTCTACTAGGTTGTGTCATAGCCAGGACAGGTATGGTCCTGCAGCAATGAGTGTGAAAAATATCACATATGAACAAAACCATCTGCACTCTGTGAAGGTTACTGCTATCAGAAAAAGTCCTTACATAAATAAATCTATGATCAGAAAAAAAAAAAAAAAAAAGAGAATAATAATAATTAAAAAAAAAAGGTAAAATGATTTATGTTAAGAGGTCATATCTCATTCTTTAAAATAAAAGACTCGAGTTATATATGCCTGTTCTTAGATGTCTCTGAAAGATTATTTAAGCAAAGAAATGGTTTTGCTGGTAATCTTAATGCTGCATTAGTTGTATTTTTTCTAACCGTGAAAATTCCAAGAATTTCATAGAATCATGGAATGGCCTGGGTTGAAAAGGACCACAATGATCATCGAGTTCCAATCCCCCTGCTATGTGCAGGATCACTAACCAGGCGACCAGGTTGTCCAGAGCTACATCCAGACTGGCTTTGAATACCTCCAAGGATGGGGCATCCACAACCTCATTGGGCAATCTGTTCCAGTGCGTAACCACCGTCTGTGTGTAAAACTTCCTCCTAATATCTAACCTAAACCTCCCCTGTCTTAGTTTAAGACCATTACCCCTTTTCCTATCACTGTCCACCCTTGTAAGCAGCCATTCCCCCTCCTGTTTATACACTCCCTACGAGTACTGGAGGGTCACAATGAGGTCTCCCTGGACTCCCTGGAGCCTTCTGTTCACCAAGCTAAACAATCCCAGTTCCCTCAACCTTTCCTCATAGGAAAGGTGTTTCAGCCCACCGAATTTGTGCAAGCTGACAAGTTTCCATAAATGCCAGATGGGAGGTGAAACTGTTAGATCATGTTCAAAAAGAGTGCAACTGAAGACAGCTGGAAACATCTGACTTGAATTTTTCAACAAAGCATGACTAAATTACTTAATTGAGAAGTCAGTGTTTAAATAGATTTCACTGGTGCATGTTACCAAGAATACACCAGAAAATTAAGTATATCCAGCCCCATGGTCTTAAATTATTATTTAAAATTAAAAAGATACATCTCAACCAAAACTGTAGATATATTCAGAAGTCTTTCCCTTTTTTATTCCATAATGGTGGTTTACGTTAGTGAGATTTATTTCTTAGTTGTTATAGGAATACAGACTTACCAGAGCTCAGCTGCTAGGCAGTAGTAACTCATAAAGGCAGTAAGCTGGCTGCTTTTATTCATCTGTCTGCAACTCCCACATTGCCATCCTCCCAGATGCTTTGATCTTGTGGGTCTGATCCAACACTGTCACCATTAGCTATGTGAAAAATTAGAACTAGGGTCGTTGCTATAAAGGCAGAATATTTCAGCGATAAGTTTCCTCTGTTTGGCTGACTTTAGCTGGGATTTAGATTTAGAGAACTTAAATTGTGTGTTGTTTTGTTTTTTTTTTTACCTTGCATGACCTCACAACCTTGTGATAGCTCTGTCAAAGTTACAGATATCATCCTCAAACGTAACAAGCAAGGAAAAAATGCCAGCATGATCTGACACAGTGCCTCGGCTCATTAGAAAGAAGAATCACTGCATTCTTCTCCTCCAAAGTTGCTAAGGATACTCACTGATCCTCTAAGATAGATACTAGTTCAGTAGCAGCTTCACAGCAACAACTTCTTTTGCAAAGCTCATATGGACAATCAGCAGTGGAGAGAAGGGCTGGGAGGAAGAGGTAGTGAGAACCCTCTGTGAATGTCACAGGAAAAAGCACAGCGATTGTAGTATCAGATGATTTACCTAAGTGCAAATTATTTGTAGAAAATTCATAAATATAATAATACATCTGGCAATTGCCTCTCAGGATCATTATGCAACCTGAAGTGATGATATTTCATTCTAACTTGTTTAAAAGATCTAGCTTTCTTCTCAGACAACAAAAGCAGAAGTCTTGACTTCAGGAGCAGACAATTTGTCTTTATCCCACAACATTTTCAGATGAGCATGGAAAAGATTAAACTCAATAACTGAACTATAAAAAAAGTCAGCTGGTTTATTGATAGCTTTATTTACATTTTCTTGGTCTAGACCATTCCAAGATGAAACTTTCTGGAAAATCTCAATGGGAATGTTAAAAAAATAGTTCTATTATATATGTATGTATGTATGTATGCATGTATGTATGTATATATATTACTTGCTTTTTTTAAAGAAGTAAATTACTTGCTTTGTTTAGCAAATAATCCAACATAAGTTATAGCCAAAATGGAGATACGAAAAACCAAATAAAACCAAGACAAAAAATAAGATTAATAGTGTTGGTAAGAGAAAGTTTCATGTCAATAACATACATAAATATTTGAACACTACTCAACACATTTAAAATCAGCCAAGGCTTATTGGCTGCTACCCCATGAGATACCAATATATTTATATGTACTGGGTTTTAGTATTTTTATGCAGTAAAGCTGATTTTATTCTCATGTAATCTCTGTGTAATTTCACTGATTTAAGTTAAGAATAGACAGATATTCATAAGTGAAGTGGAATCAGAAGTGAGTTTTATGCTTCTTTTCCTACACAAAATTATTGCCATTCAACATAGTGTGAATGCTGGGTACCTCCTTGTTTACAGTCTCATTCCAGATTAAGCTAAACTTTAATACATCATAACTCCTATAACTCCAGTATTATAAGATTGCATAATAAGGGCATTTAATATGATCAGTTATGATGATTTTTCTTAACAGTGTGATTTCAGAGGATATGGATCATGTTTTCAAGGTTCTATCAGTAAGTCTGAGGCACGTTTCTTACCACAGAGTTGATGAATAATACTTTTGAAGTATCTGAGGAAACTATGGAGATTTCTGCCTACATTGTGTCTAACATTAAAATAATTTAATGTTATGACTTTTTTTATAAGCCTTTCATGAACTCTGCCTCAGCTTCTGAATATTTGTATGGTCCCTGCATAGTGGATCTTACACAAAGTCCCCGCTCAGAGAGAAATAGAGGATTTAATGGGAGCCCAGTGAGAGGGAGAATCAAAGGATCTCCTCCTAGAAGCATTACTGCCAACTCACCCACTGCTTCTCTTGTGCAATGGCAGCTATCTGCTTGAGCAGGAGAAGACCAAACTACTGTAACTTTGGAAGCAGCTGTGGAGCCTTAAGGCTTGTTCACACATACCCTTCTGACTACAGATGTGCAGGAAAAAATACAGTGCTTTGTTCCAGCCTGCCTCCAGTTGCCTGTACTGCCTTGTTGCCAGCTGAGCTGCTTATGTGAAATCACCCTAATTGCTTTCAGTCCCAAAGAAATGCTAGCAAAGAACAATGCTTTAAATTTCTCAGTATCATTTGAACTTCACCTTAGCAGGGAAGGTTCAGATGAGTTGTTGACTTCCAGTGGTGGTAACCTATGTGTAACGGGATAGTGGCAATGAGCTGGCAAGGGAGTGAGAACAGAAACTTCAGCAGGCAGAGAAAAGTGATGTGTCAACAGGTCTTGCTAAGCAGGGATTTCCTCACCTCTTTGAAGTCTGCTTCACCACTGGGCTCAGTGCTTGTCTCTATTACTTTAGATGAAATGAATGTCTTGTGATTTACCATGGGTAAATAAATGCAGGGGGGAAAAAAGAGTAATTTTTTACATTTTTTTAATGAAAGACGAACCAAAATAAGTATTTAAGTCCATGATTGTGTATGCAAATATGACAGTATCTGGATCTGATTATATTGCTCATCCTATGGAAATTTTCATCTGTTTTCACAGGAATGTTTTGTAGCTGAATTTTTTCATACGCTTTTTTTCTTCTTTGTTTATTAGGAAGATTTAATTTACTTTTACAAAATCTTCTATAGGTATTCAGTGTTAAAATGTTTCACCAACGTGAACTTAACTTTAGAAAGTAAAGCATGTCTTTTTGAATATATTTGTAAATATAGTGAGAGGAATACATTTTGAAAGAAAGTAACAGGAATTCCAAATGTGAAATAATACACTTAGTTCCAACAATTTATTAAAGTGGGATCAGTTTAAAAATAATTGGTATTCTTCAGACTCATATGTGAATTCAGTTAATGCGTGTATCCTTCAATTTGAACTGAGTTCAGCAGTGAAGAAACCTTGGCAGTCATGAGCAGCAGGTAGTACTGTACTTTACCCTTCCCTTCAAAGAGTCAATAATCTATCACATTTCTGTTTAGCAAGGTATAAAGGATTTATTCTGACTATTTTACAAGGCAGTGGTCTCCAAATAATTTGTATAGACATTGGATTCTCTCATAGGACCAATGCACAGACAATCAATAATTAACTTTGTCAGGTGGCTAGCAGCCAGAACCAATTATGCTGCAATGCAGACATCTTCAGCCTCTTATAAAAAAGGAAATTGCTATAAAAACAGAAAGCTGAAAAGGTAAATAGAAGAATTGTTTTTACTAACATGATAAATAACATATTCCCTATTCAACTGGCTTTCACCTTCAGCATTTTTTGTCTTGCTGATTGCAAATAATCAATACTCTGAGGTAAGCTGAAGAGATCTGAAATGCTTACAGTCTATTTAATATGGTTTTCTGTAACACTGATTTTGTCATTAATTCCTTCCCTCCCCCTAGCTTTCCTTTACCCTTCATTACCATCACATACATCAGCAATGACACAGGCATTCTCTCTGATGTTAAGGTTAAAATTCCCCACAACTGGCAAAACAAAATTAATTAATTTTGGCTGCACAGTCTAACCCTACCCATGTCACTAATCACTCTGCTACAGACAAAACAGTAAAGATCAACAGGGCTCATTACACATTCTTTCTTGTAATTAAAATCATCCAGGTTTCAGAAGTGTAATCTTGTCTGCCTGACTCATATGGCATGACTGTCATCTGAGATGTCATGTGGGTGGCACTAAGGACTCAAGACATCAAAAATATGTGATTCTACAGCTCAAGTAAATAGGGCTTTACCCTGTAGTTGCTTTATTTGGGTGATTCTGGTACTGGCTGCTGAGATCTGTGCATAAGACATGGACTTTTATGCAGCCATTTTTCCAAGGATGGGGTTAGAAATGTCAGAGATAAAATTAATGTGTGTCAGCACTTGGTAAGTTTAACAGGAAGTTTGACACAGCAGGACTCAGAGGATCACATGAGCAGAGAGCTGCCTTCTGCTGATGAGGGGCTCTTTCTGTGTGTCTCTGTGTGTGTCTAGCACAAACCCCATGAGCCACAACCACACCACAGCTGCTGCTTGTGTGTGTGTGTTTTCTTTTGAGGTGACTCCATCCCAGCCTTCTCAGAATTGTCATGATCCAGTTCACCTCAGACAACCATGACTGGACTGAACACATCTGCTTGTAGTTTCTGTTCATTTATCTGTCCTCTGATATTTAAGTTTATATAATCACCGCACTTGTAAATTATAAATGTTCAGACTTTTCTTTCCACAATATAATATCCTAGGAAGTGAAAAGTGTCTATTGCTGAAAGACTAAATAAAAAATCTTAATTTGAGACAGAACCAGACCATATAAGGGACACTTCTTTCTTGCCTGCTATAGCTGAGAAGAGATTCCTTTTAGTTTCAAGATGAAGAGTCTTCTTACACAAACTGTGTTTTCCACAGTACACATTCTGAACTTACATAGTTTCCAACTCAGTGTTCTCCACAAGATAGAAAAATCAACAGTGTTTCACACCACTTCTTGAAAGGAACATAGAAGCATCTGAACTTAAGCAAATTCATCCACAAAAAATATTATGTACGTCATATTTCATTTCCCATGGTGCACTAGATTCTCAGTGGTGTAAACAGACCCTGTAAGACTGAAGTATGGCTAGTGAATCTTAAGAACCACAACTGGCAACCCTGCCCACTGCAGGGGGATTTGGAACTCAAGGATCTTTAAGGTCCCTTCCAACCTAAGCCATTCTATCTTTCTATAATTCCAGGCAGACACTATAAATTAATTCTTTGACAACGACTGATAGCTTGTCAAGAACCATGAACAGTCTTTAATCCAAAGGTAGCAAATACTTTTAAAATTAAAACTTCAGAGATTTTTTGCATCATTTCCCAGTTTCATGACACTCTAGATTATTGTCCAATTTTTCTACCTCAGGTTATTTTTTCCACACTTTCTTTCCTGCTATATCTTCTACAAAATTTTCATCTATTCTAGTTTTCTGATGAACATTAGCATCATGATCTGTGCATTTATTTCATTTATTCTGTTTTCCAAAGAGGTTTATTTATGAGCATATGATATTCAAGATTTATTTAATATTAATCTTGTCACCTGCTGCATTATTCTGTAGTCAAATGACAGTGATATTTACTCTGACTTTTTGTTTTGGATATAAGCTTACATTACTTCACACGTTGTCACATATTTATGTCCTACCATATGTTAAAATTCAAACGTACACCCATACGAACTTACAGAAAAAAATGTAACAAATATATGACAATGATGGAAATATTTAAAAACAAAACAAACAAACAAACAAACAAACAAAACATAGTGATGAAGATTTGTCTAGCTTTTAGAATTTAAAGAATATCAGAATTAATAATGTAAAGTTTTAAGCAAAGAGTTTTAGGTCTTCAGATAGCAAATGACAACTGGGTTCTACAGGACCTGATGGAAATTTAAAGAGGAATGATTGCAGAGGGTAAAGGACACAGAAAGAAAAATGTTCGTATCAGCCAATGCAGTGTTAATCAGTGTGGCTGTCCTCATGTATTAGTATATACTTCTATTAAACACTGAAGCTATGAGTAACATAATGACAAAGAAAAAAATAAAAAAAGAGTGAAAGAGAGAAATAATTGTCCAGAACTTTATTGTAGATATGACTCCATCTTTGGTGTGGACTTCACCAAAGCCTTTAACCAGACTTCAGGTGTTACAGAATGACAAAACTAAGCACTGGCAAGGGCATCACATTTTCCAGTCCTGAGCAAAGAGAATATATCACTTCAACTCTCATGAGCAGATGTCCTAATGAGAAGGCAGTGCTAGCTAATGCTGTGGGAAAATACTGCACAACTACAGGTGAGATTGTGAACTTCTGTATGTGCTGGAAAGATAAGTGTTTTTCAGATCCCTGAGAAGCAATGGGTAGCAGCCTTCTGCAGCGTTTCATACACTATATCCCTCAAGGCCTCTAAATCCTTCAACACTAATGAAACCAATAATGGGGACAAAAGTAACAGAACAAAGAAAAAGCAGACAAACTGCTTTATCACATCCCGTGTGCGGATGACTGACTCATCCTGAGGTAAGAGTTTTCATCATCCAGATGTGAATTAAAGATGTGAAAGACTTCATCACAAACATTCTCAGGCCAAAGATTTAAATGCTGTTAACAGTGGTGCTGCATGCATCCTCATAAATGTAAAGAATTACTGCAAGATCAGGCACAATAAATCCTGTAAAACAGCTCCCACTGAAAATATTATTGCATAGTCCAGGTTAAGAGTACACTCTATAACAGTATGTTTTAATGATCAAATAAATTCCCAAACTACTTTCACATTCTTGAGAGCTATTTACCACATACTGGTACATGCTCATAATGCACTCTTGTAATGGGTCTGTTTTGAAATGAGCTTCTAATAGGTATAGGCCTGTTTCATGTTATGCAAGACTATTTTATAGTTGTATGCTGAAAAATAATAGTCAACGATAGTCATGATAGTCAATGTGATCCTGAAGGAAAGTGAGACAGTATCCTATAGTTCATTCTTTGAGGAAAAAAAAAAAAAAAAAAAAAAAAA
>PPHD01027916.1:0-11031 GCA_002909625.1 Bambusicola thoracicus
AAACAACAAGCTGAAATGTATTACAGAAGTCCAAACCTGCAAACATTTATCCCTACTGACATCACAAAAATATGTTCACAAAATTGTTTGCAGAATCTGCCTAGAGGCTCAAAGGAGTTCTACCCAAGGTGCACACACACCCTATCACTGTCTTTACTTCAAAGGAGAAAATGCTGAAGAGATGAGAGAAAGTGCACCTATCTTGGGAACAGTCTTCTCCATTAGAATCTTGGTGACCAAGAAATTACACTTTAAGTGAACATCGGTAAATTATGAGGAATCAGAATATGGGTAAACTGTACTAAATGCAATTTCCAAAAGCAAAGTTCTGATGAGACAAGAGAGGCTTTAGAAAAAAATGTGGAATATTTATACTCTTAATAAAAAGAGGGTACAAAATATCCCATTCAAGAAAAAAATTATAAAGAAGCTGCTTTCCTGGCTTTTTTTTTTTTTTTCCCTAAAGAGATATGCCTACCAAATAATTAAAATAAAGCAAACAGCGAAAATAAGAATAGATCACAAAGTTAAAGAGAGATTTAACTTAGTTTTATATCATTTAAGGACCAGTTCTCTCCCAAGAATGATTCAAATAAGGAAATTCCACTGCCGGAATAAAGATTTAAATAGCTGTTAATACCATCCCTATCTGTAATTCCTAATAGTGATTACTGAATTTCCACTGGAGAGCTATTCAGAGGAGAGAGTCCAAAGGTTTCAGCAGAGCAAAAAAAGAGATACATGCTCCCAATGCAAGAAGACTACCAGAATGACAGAGATCATATAGATAAGAATAATAATAAGATAACCAGCAGCTTAACAATTTAGATCCTCACACCTGCAAGACCTGACAGATACCAGTTCATCCAACAGCAATATCCTGACTATTCTGCAATATCCTTATAGACCATGAATACATAGAGTTCGACTGCACACACACAACTTCAAAATTGTCCTACTCCTAAGCACCATTACACTTATACCTTCAACACCGGTAAAGAAATAGAAGTTAAGAAAAATCATTTGATTTAATACCTACTGAAGGGTTTTTAGTTATTTTTAAAATGAGTCTTTTTAAACATAATTACTTTAAATATATTAAGAGGAGATGAAAGAGATAAAATGAATACATGCACAAACATGTCCACACAAAACTATAACAACTATTTTAGCTAAATGTATGGATATTTTTGAAATGCAAGACAAAAATATTGTTTGAAACCTTGTCGAACGAAGTCTTTGAAACATTTTTTTTCTGTCCCCTTACACTGGTATATTACTTTAAACACAAGAGTAAATTAGAATGCATTGGACACAATGAATTACTTTCTGAAGCAGTTTTACCTTAACATAAGCAGCCTGAATCATGCTGCAGCTTTCTTATCACCATGTGCTTTCTGATCAGGATATAGTTTGATTTCTTATGAGGAATACGTACCAAAAGTAAATAAGTAACTTATTTTGTTAGAAAATACAATGCAGTGATTTTGGAGGCTCTTTTTGGAGCCAAGACATTGATTTGCTGAAGTGTAGAGCTCAATATTGGCATCAGCATTGTTAGTATGTTTGCAAGAGCAAGCTGCCCGGATTCATAGAGGTAACACCTCTAGGTGCAGTCAGCTTTGCTGTACATTATATCTGAAGAGGCTGGTCCTTGGTTTGTTGGCAGTTTGTGTAACGTTAGCTATAGTGATCACAGAGAACATACCTTATGGGAAGAGGTCTGACTGTTCTTTTTATTGCTGCTAATATCACAAGAAGAAGAAAAAGGAATGTAATTTGAATTTGGAAAAACGCAAATGGTATTCTCATGCCAAGAGAATACTCTCCAGTTCCTACTCCTTTTTCTTCATATGTACCAAATCTGCCTTCTGCCAAGGGAAATAAGAATAGGGTAATTAGCAGAAAGAAAAGTGTATACATTTTTAAAGGTAATGAACCTGAAATATGAAGGCAGCTCTAAAAGTAATGCCTCCTATATAATTTTATTATGTTGGCCCACAATGTCAGAGGCAAATGCTGGTGGTACAGCAGTGGAGGCTGAACCTACTCACCAGTATTCTGTTACATGTTGTTGTTGCTGTGTGACAGATGGCAGCAGAGGGGCAGTCTGACAAAATTGCGTCTGACATGGCACTGTGTTTATAGCAAAATAAAACAAGAAGTTTGTCCACTTATTATACAAATAAGTGAACTTTTTTTTTTTTTTCCAACACATTTCTCAGTACCTCCTTAAACAAAATTTTGTTAATCCAGACAGGTCTGGAAAGTAATATATATTCACCTGCCACCAACTTTCATGCAACGCAGTTATCCTGAAATGTTGATTCAAACTAGGCTTTTATGGAATGTAGTAACAATCTCTACTGAGCTCTTACATCGAGGAATTGAATGGATGTTAAAGACATTCCCTAGGACAACAGTTACTGTTCCATACTAAATCATTAATGGAGTCTATGAGACATCAAGTGACATTTAATAAAGTTCACTACATATTATGACAGGTTCTCTACCTAATAAATAGTCCTTCATGTATTTGATTAGAGAAATTATATCCTGATACTTTTGCTTGATAATGCTACTTCCATTTTTTGCTTTTCGCAAATTTTTGCAAATCACTCTGCCATGCACATATTTCATTTTTTGCTGGTGGGTTTCATGTATTTCTCTATGCCTCATATCTCTAAATGCCATCCATGTCTTCCACAAGCACTTTCTCCCCAGTTTTTGTTACATTACAGTAACAAGTGTTTGACAATACTGCAATTTATAATAATAATCAGTAATTTCCTCATAATTTTATGACTAAAAACAACCAAATAAAAATGAACTATATCAGATAGAAAAAGTTTGTTACTTTTTTTTTTCTCTATAGAGCACTAAAAAGCTGAATATGCAGAATATTTATTGTTACACATATCTAATGCTTGTAGATTTTATCCATGGCAGAGCAGCCTAAAGGGTTTTTTCAATTATCAGCCTAACCACTAACAAATTTCTAACTCTTTTTGATTTTATCATAAATATTTAGCATTAATAGCTGTTTCTTCCACATTAAATAATTGTCTTACAAAGTCATCTTCTGAACATTAGACTAAGCATTCATAATGTTTAAATACCCCTTGTAGGACTGCTAAGAAATTGGCATATTTTTGTTCGACCACTTCTTCAATAACAGCCTACAAAACACACCACCTCTTTTTCTGTTCACCAGGCTGTCAGTATCTCCTCTACATTTGTCCTAATGGAAGGCACTTACTAGTCACATATACTTGTACATACAAATATATGAGTAAGTGTAAAAAATCAGCTGGTAGTCAAGACATTCCTTCCACAACTCTTTCCTATCTGTGATAAATTCTTTAAGTTAAGCAGAAAATGAATGTAATTTTCTGCCTTTGCTTCTGCTGCTGCTGTTGAGTCAATCGGTACAGAGTAATTCCGCTATCAAATAGGTGAATACTGCCTGAGAAAGAGCCATAGCTGGAAAAGTTGGAAAGATGTATCAATAAATACACTCCTCATTTGATACTGTGGACTGTCTCTCAGGGATCTAACAGCAGGTTTCAGATCTTCCCAGTAATACTGTGGACAACATATATTTGTAAATAGAAGGGGAAGGAGAGAAAAATTCTTCATAAAATTGTTTTATTTTTAACATTAATTAATAATATGCAAGTTTAAAAGGCATGGTTGAATGTTCATTAATGTTACTGATGCATGTATATGCATTTGTGTATACATATATATGTATAGGTATACATATATATATGCAAACACACAGTATATTTGAAGTGGATTTAAACGATTTTTGTGCAACAGTCATGTCATTTCTCCACTTCTCTGTATTTAACTGTTTCCAAATTACATTCCCCATCTACCCATGATTCATTAATGACACATCCCATGTTAGATACTAAATGTCAATTAATTAAAAACATTAACACAGTGACTTTGTTTTTAAAGGGTAGATTTCTTACTGTCACACTTTATTTTGCACAATTTTCTTCAGCTGTCGCATACTGATATAAAAGTTCTTATTGTTGCTTATTTTAAAAATATCATAAAATAAAATCAGAATCATTAAAAGGTGATGTCTCAACAGCTCTCAGCTTACTGATGTGCAAGACTAGCCAAATGGAAGGCCACTCATCAGACAACAATAGTTAAAGTTACTCCACAAAACCTCTCCAGAATAATTAACCTCCTACCTGAAGGGAACAAACTCTCTGCAATTTATTCACCTTGTTCATAAAGACCTCAGGTTACTGCCAAGATTATTATCCCCCATGATGGTGAGCTTCTGAAATATGGATATCTGCCCAAAGACAGCTGGACTGTGACATCCAATGACGTTTCTCGTAGACCACTGTACAGCTATCAGGTGGTGATAATTCTCAACTGTCACAAAAGTGTAGCCCCGGAGCAGAACATACCAGAGCAAAATAAAGTAAAATAAAAATCTTTATTCTCCGTATTCAGGAATTATTTTTAAATAAAAGGAAAAGAAAGTCACAAACACCTGGACTTGCTAACATTTATGAGAGGAAAGACACACCGTGGGCTTGCAAATCTCAAAATGTCTCTTTAAACAACATTTTACAAAAATCTGCTACTATGATTTTCTTACGTATTTCAAATAAATTCTAACATTCATATTTAAACATGCAGCTCTTGCACAAAAATTATAGTCATCGTCTTACACATCATCAATAAATAAAAAATGTTAAGTAGTCCTGCTTCCTCAAAATATTTTGGAAGCAAGGTCCACCAAATTTTGCATGTGGAGAAACTGGACACTCGACACATGCCACTTTCAACTAAAAAAAATTAAACTTAAGGAGTTTTTAATTTGAGTTAACTTAGTTATTAAGTCTGTCCTGCAAAATGCAGTAAAATACAAAAAAACAAAGAAATCAGCAAAACAAAAGCTCACAGCATTACTCATGCCATAACTAAGAATAGCAGAGAAGATGCAGTAATACAAGTGTCTACTCATTCTCCAATCGGCAGGGTTCAGGTGAAATTTAAAATGAAAAATCAATGTCATGAGATGTACTGCATCTAATACAAGCCCAAAGATGCACATTACTGAAATCAATTTACATTAGAAATAAAATACACCTGCAACTACCTCAAAAGTTCTTAGCAACTCTTAGTAGATGTTTAAATAACATGCAAACATTCCACAAGTCAGATATATCTTTATTCACAAATACATGAATAAGTGTAAAAAATCAGCTAGTAGTCAAGACACTCCCTTCCACCTCTCCTTCCTGTAAACTGTACTGTTCTTTTGCACCGAAAAGAGGAGAAAGTAAGCAGCATTTGTTCTCATGGATGGACAGAAAAAAAGTTTGTGCTTGCTATTTGATAACGGAGATGAGAGGTTGAATAACAACCTACTAACTTATCCTCTGCCAGTAAAGGATGCGTATAATTTAACTGTACAATAGCTTTACCAATCAATTCTTAACTTCAGAAATCCTTAGAAGTCAGAAGCTGTCTCACTGAGATGAAGATGCAGTGGAGATCATAACAGATCTGGAGGCAAAACAGTAAGCTGTCCTGTCAGTGCCATAAGGGGCAGCTATGTAATAGTGGCTACAATTCTATGGAGAGGTTAAGGCAGCTTAATTTCATGCAAAATGAACACATTCCAGAAGCCTATGGTACAAATGTTTGAGTCTAAAACCCACAGAATGTGAAAATTAAGGTCACTTACTGGCATTAGTAGACTTTGTCCATGTTTCAAAATACAAACAAAGCTGGCAGGGAAATGTTTTCTCTGCATGTTTGTATCAGAACTCAAATATTACAACTGTAAAAATCAGTATTCTACAGGCTGCTTTGTTGGGAAAAAGAAAAAAAAGCAAAAAAAAAAAAAAAGCTCTAAACCAATTAGTAACAGTTCTTAGTTTGCTATTTGATTAATTACTTACTTTAAGTGATTCTTAAGAAATCCCATTAATTTCTTAGAAGAGGAAGCAGTAGACATTGTCCCTGATGGTCATAATACTTAGACAAAGTAGATTTAATTCTTAACGTAATCTTTTCCTCACTTCTCTTTGAACAACTCAAAGTACATAAAGACAATAGAACATAGCAGGCAAAGGTTTGAGGGGAGACTGCATCATCAAAACAGGTCACAGAGAGAAAACATACTTTTCAAAAGATGAGCTAAGTATAGACTTAATAAGACATAATAACTTGCATGGATTATAATAGCCAAGTGTAATTCTAGGTTGCAATCCCCCAGAAAGAAAGAGAAAATAGTAACTGAAAGATCAGAATAAGGTGTTATTTAATTTACTAAAAATATATCTCACTGGAAATATCTTTTAATAGACACAGTCCGCAGTCTTGAAAGGGAACAGAAGGGCCCTTGCAAAAATCATTTCAAGTTGTATCAGAATTGACCCCAGACAAAACTGTTCAACTGCAACTTCTGATTCAATTCCAACACTAAGATCTGTAGGATTATTTATATTTTAAAGCTTTTGGATAATAAGGTAGACCTCATTTTTCGGTCATATTTACTAGTACACTTCTCCTCTAGTAGTCTCTTTTTTTTTTTTTCCTTTTGAAATCCGGATGGCATCCAGAATGAAAGAAAGGTATGGAAAGTAATTTAATTAGTTTCTAAAAACATGTTTAAATTGCAGTAAAAGAAACATTTGACCTCAAAGCAACACACGGCATTATCAGGCAAGATGGGAAAGAATGCCATGGTTAATAGCTAACTAGGTACACTTTCTACATCACAGAACCATAAACTGTTTGAGGTAGGAAAAGGACCTCTGAAGGCCATTTGGTCTAACTCTCTGCTCAAGCAGATTCACCCAGTGCAGGTTCTCCAGGACAGTGTCCAGGCTGCTTTTGAAGATCTCTAAGGAGACTCCACAGCAATCCTTGGGCAATGCGTGCTGGCACTTGGTCAATTGCACAGTGAAGAAGTGCTTTGTGATGTTTGGATGGAACATCTTTTGTTCCAGTTTATGCCCATTGCCTCTTGTCCCATCACTGGGCACCACTGAAAAGAGCCTTACATTGCATCCTCCCTTCAGGCATTTATGTACACTGATAAAATCTCTGATTCCCTACATCACTAAGCTAAGGTGGTCTTTCATCCTTTCCTTATTGGAGATGTGCTCCAGTCCCTTAATCAAGTGCAGGAGGGGAAAAAAACAAAACAAAAACCAAAAAAATAAAAAACAAAAATGTTAGTTATATTTTTTATTCGTTAAAAAAATTAACAAACAAAAAAATAAGAAAAAAAGATGGCTGATGGCTAGTTAAAGGCTTTGGAGGATGAAAGTAGTCCCAACAGAAGATTAACATTATACCTAATNGCAGGAGGGGAAAAAAACAAAACAAAAACCAAAAAAATAAAAAACAAAAATGTTAGTTATATTTTTTATTCGTTAAAAAAATTAACAAACAAAAAAATAAGAAAAAAAGATGGCTGATGGCTAGTTAAAGGCTTTGGAGGATGAAAGTAGTCCCAACAGAAGAAGATTAACATTATACCTAATGAATGAAGATGCATTCATTCCTTATCNAGATTAACATTATACCTAATGAATGAAGATGCATTCATTCCTTATCGGCTCAAGACAAAGCCAATAGTCTACTGAATTTCTAACATGACGTCCTGTGGCACTTTCCCTTTGAGGTTTTCCCCCCAAATACTGTCCTTCTCCAATAGCCTCCTGCCATGGAGTTTAATGTTATCAGAGACTGAATTGACTTGGCTGAAAATAATTATGACAAAGCTCTTAAACAGCAGTTACCTTTAAATAACATTTTGAGCATATACTTCTAATTCTTAACATTGGCAAAATCAAGCTCCTTCTTCAACTGCAGCATTAAGAAGTGTGAATAGCAGAAAAACAAATTACAAGATTCTATTGTCTAAACATTTATAACTACTTTTTCTTTTGGAGATTATAAAGTAGGAATTTATTGGATAAAATCTTTTGATCAACCTAAAAGCAAATACTTCTCCTTCTGGAGAATTCTATCTACTGAAGGACAGCAAGCCCTACATATCTTTTATATTTATCTGTATCTCTTGAAAGCTAAAAATAATGGTGCCTTTAGGAATTATGCTCTATCTAGTTTGTGAAAGATGATGTGAGGCACTTCTGTTCTCCACGTTTTATTTTTACACTGCTTAACGCTTGTTATTCCTGAACCTGATTTATGGGTACCCAGGGGGTACTCCTAACCCCTTTTGATGTTACTTCTAGAAACATTAGAGAAAAGCAAATCCCTCTTTGAGTATTGAAGAGTTTTAGTGTTTGTTTCAACTTTCAGCCATTTGCTCAATTTATTAGGAGCTTCTTCAAAGACATAAAATAGCAACGCATCACCTCGAATGCTATAGAAAGAAATACATGTATAAATGTTGCCAATTCATGCTAACTCTGTTGTAGACAAGCAGAAAGCATTGGAAGGCATTACACTGTATGGAATACTGCCTATGGATTTAATAGAAACCTACAAATGTGTTTGGCTCTGAAATATTTCACTGTTCATCACAGCTACATGAAAGTATTCATAACAAATATAAAGCCAGGCCAAACACAATGTGTGCCTAATGTAAACTGGAGAGTAAAGATTGGTAATAGGCTTAAATGTTACTCCAAACTGTGTATTTTTCTATATACCACAGAGTACAGTACTTCTTTAAATAAGGTTTTCACGAGCTCTGCAGACCTCACTAAAATCAGACGGGCTGCACTGAGCATCTTGGGGCTTAACCATTCCACGTGTGGTAGACTGTCCATGATAAATGTATGTAAGCAACCAGAGAAAAAGTGAGAAACATAGAATCATCTAGCTTGGAAAAAGACCTTCAAGATCATCAACCACCAACCTGAGCTACGGAGTCCACCACTAAGCTATTCTCCTCAGCACAATGTTCACATCTCTCCAAGGGTGGGGACTCCACCACTTCCATGGACAGCCCATTCCAATACTTGACCATCCTCTCAATGAAGAAACTCTTCATAATACTCAGTCAAAACCTCCTGTGGCATAACTTGAAACCACATTCACATCCTATCACTTGTCACCTGAGAATGACTTCCTGCAACCTCCTCTGAGGTACTTATAGACAGAGATGAGGTCTTCCATCAGCCTCCTCTTCTGCAGACTAAATAACCCTAATACTATTGGTAATTCCTCATAAATCTAGTTTTCATCAGCCTTGTTGCTCCTCATTGTAAATGCCTAAGTAAGTCAAAATCCTTCTTTTTGTGAAGGGCCCAAAACTGAACCCAATATTTGAGATATCTTGCTAGAAACAGTAATATTTAAGAAATATATAAATAACAGATGGTTATCATATTTTCCTGTTTCAACTTGTTTTTTCAGAAAAAAAAAAGGAAGAAAAATGTATGATGAAGAATAGCCACAAAATCCTTTTTTTTGTGTGTGTAGCAGAGCTAATACAAAGTAATTGTTAATGTTCCAGTTGAATGCTATAAAATTATGAAAGTATGTTTCACTAAATACTACTATAGCAGAGTTGGTATTTTTCAGCTGCATAGGATTATTTTATAGAGATCAACATCAAGAATACAGAGACCTATATGCTTAAATAAAGTGAAAAGGCTATATGTACTTATCTTTGAGTTCTATACGTGTCCCAAGAACATAAGGTTGGAGAAAAGAATTAGAAATTCAAAAAATCTGAGTGGAGATTTCATACGTAGCCCAAGTACACGGAATGACCTTTGCACAGCACTCCACCACACAGGTCCTGGAAATAGTTATCACTTATGCTGTGAAGCTGAAGTTTTAGTACAAAAATTTCACAGTGTTCAGTAACGTCTTTTGATACTTCCTGAACCCTACATAGAGAATACCAGGACATAAATAACCCTTTTCCATGCTATCTTTCCACTGTTATAAGAAATATACTTTCATTGCAGATCTAGTGCCTGATCTAGTGCTTGGCAACCCTGAACACAGCAGGGGGGTTGAAACTAGATGATCATTGCAGTCCTTTTCAATCAAGGCCACTCTATGATTCTATGATACCGAGATCTAGTTTCAGCATCAAGATTTTGAAGAAGATGGTGGTGGTATGGCAGGAGAGGCTGAACCTTCCCAGCAGCATTCCATTACATGTTGTTGCTGTGTGACTGATGGCAGCAGAAGGGTAGTCTGACAAAATGGCGTCTGAGATAGAAGCGTGCAGGAAGCAAAAGTGTGTCACTGAAGTCCTCAACGCAGAAAAATGGTACCCACTGACATTCACTGACACTTGCTGAAGATTTATGGAGACCAAACAGTGGATGTGAACACATTGAAGCAGTAGGTGGTGCATTTCAGCAGAGGTGACAGTGACATGAAAAATGAGCCACATTCTGGACAGCTATGCAGGTTTTCTATGAGCAAGGCATGCAGACTCATGCTCAGTGCTTTTGAAAATGCATAGCTAATGGTAGTGATTATGTTGAAAAACGGTATTTTGTAGATGAGAATTTGTTCTATTGAACACTTTTGGAGTGACCGACATACACCACAGAGATGTTCAAAATAATCACTTTCCAGAAGACACACCATATGAAGTACTACAGAGTTCAACTGTTTCTTCCATAAATTCTCTATTTTGACCATTATTTTACAGTTTTCATCAGTATACATTTTCATATAAGTAAGGGTGCTATCTGCTCTGAGGCAGAGTCAAGGTACAACCAAGTCGGTTAACCACAAAAGAGAGGAGGATCTGAAATAACATTGTCTAATGCCTCTGGATTTCATTTTTTTTCCAGTTCCACTGGCCAGTACAAAAAACCTCCTCGTAGTTGAGAGGAGATGAGGTGTGCAAGAGAACACCCTCAAAATCTTATGCAGTATGTAAGAAGACAGAAGATCCTCATACATTCTCGCTATTATTTCACTACATCTCTTGACAAATGAAAGAGGAAATCTATGCCTACAGCTCTAGGAAGTAACAAGTTGAATTCTGCTTCCATTAATTTATTAATACCTTTACAACTGGAAAAAAGAAAGAAA
>PPHD01027918.1:0-11031 GCA_002909625.1 Bambusicola thoracicus
AGCCTGAACCTTCCCTGGCACAGCTTGAATCCATTCCCTCTAGTCCTATCACTAGTCACAGGAGAGAAGAGGCCGACCCCCAGCTCACTACAACCTCCCTTCAGGTAGTTATAGAGAGCAAATACCATGCATCATGCAGATACCACGACATCTTGCTTCAAGAAACCCTGGAGAGCTTAAAGATTTTGCAGAGGTGATTTTAACAAATGCAGCTGCACATCCTGGATGTTCAGCAATGGGTTTGGCCCATGCATAGAATCATAGAATCATTAATGTTGGAATAGATGACTAAGGTCATTTGGTCCAACCCTCAGCCCATCCCCACCATACCACTAAACCATGTCCCTCAGTGCTACATATTTCCTGAACACCTCCAGGGATGGTGACTTCACAGCCTCCCTGGGCAGCCTGTGCCAATGCCTCACCACTCTTTTGGTGAAGTTTCTTCTAACAACCAAAGATCCAAACATCAAATATAACGACCCTACCCTCACAATGAATCATGGGGTCAAGTGCTCAGCTAGGTAAAAAATATGTGTGTTAAAACACATGTATTGAGCAGGATGTCTCTGGGTGGTAAGTTACATGAGCAAGAAACAAGCATAGATATGCCAAAGGAAACTATCCAAGAAGTTTGAATGAGACACCCGCAAAGTCATATATATTTTTTTTTGTCAGACACAGTTTCACTTTTTTTTGTATCATTTTCCATGACTATATTCCACTTTCTATTAATATCAGTATTTTATTTGTACATGTAAATTAACCACCATTGTTTGGGGAAGACAATAACACCACTTCTATGTGCATTTTTAGTCTTTTTCTCTGTTTTTCCAGTGAGAAACATATCTATATGTAGATTCATACAAAAACAGGATTTTTTTTTTCCTGGGTCTCAAAAAAAAAACAACCAAGAACCCAACCAGCCAAAAACTTTGCTTTGTAAAAACAAAACAAAGAGCTTGTGTGTGTGTGTGTGGTTAAATAAAAACTTCCCCTTTCTGTGGAAAAAAAAAAACAAAACTTATTTTCCACTTGAAAATATGCATAAAGTGCCACCATTTGTCCCTGGCACTCCAACACTTACAGATGAACATCATTGTTTCGTTCTGTTGTAGCAAAAGGCTCGTCTCTGTGAGCCAAGAGTAAATGTCAACTGTTTTTGCCAGTGGATGGAGTGTTGGGCAAGATGAATGAAACAGAGCTGTCTTACACCCCCAAGGAGGTACCCTGACTCTGTACTACAGGAACGTTTAGGATAACACCTTCATATAGAGTCACAACTTTCTATCTTCCAGGAAGGAGAGTCCTCTATGGAACTGCTGCAACTGTGTGCTGTTTAGCTCCAAGTGTGGACACGAGACATATTTGTACACAACTCCTGCTCATGCTGGATACACAGTGTTGCTAATACTGGTGCAACCCTACTCTATCCATATTTGGTTTATTCTACACATTTTATTGGTGAAATTATAGTTCAGTATACCTTCCTTGCCCGTAGCTGGACGATCATTTTATTTTCCCCCTTTGGAGGTGAGAGATGGCGATTCAGATCATCCAAAGAAACTGACTTCACATTTGTCCACCTTGATGAGCACCTACCCTACCTTTCCCCAGGCCAAAAAACCTTCCTGCTGCTTTGATATATACATACGGTGCATGGGAGGTGTGTTTGAGAACTCGCTGTTCTGGTCCAAGGTTCTTTTCAGCAATCTAGGAAGCCCTTTACCTATTTCCTGCAGACATCTACAATAAAATTTTCAAGGCAAGTATGGGAAAGATGTGTCCAGCTAATAATTAGCATCTTGGAAGGGCACTGAGCACAGAAATCCCCTCTGCTCCTCTGGAAATCAGACCCTGGCAGTAGAGGCCATCTGTGAAAGAGCAGTGTTATCCACACTTGCAATCACTTGAATGCTGCAAGAAATCCCCCCTGGTTTATCAGTCTGAAGTGTGAGAGAGGACATGGCAGGGCTGTGGGCAGCTGTAGAGCAGAGACACTTCCAACTGTTGGCAGTCGTCCATCCACCCACAGCAAAGAAAGGGCAGAGTAGCAGTTTGTGATTAAACACCGGTCACACCAAGAAGTCACTCTGTTCTAGCTCCAGTGGGATCTTTTTGACACAAGATTGGGTCTTCCCTATCCTTACGGGTCCTGACTTACTGCATATATACATGTTCCTGCCACAGATGGATATAGAGTTAGTCAAACATCTTTGAAGTTGGCCTTCTGAGGTCTCAGTAAAAACGATACAGATTCTGGAAACTACATTCACCAAGAGCAGCTGTGTGTTGTAGATGCAGAATAAATAGGGAAAGACAGCATGAATAGATAGAGTGTGAGTGGGAAGTTATCACCTCTAATAACTCCCAAGGATTTAGCACTAGAAGGAACTGCCAGAGCTCCAGCAAGGAGCTGTTATCACCTCCAGTGGGAAGGTCTGTCTCATCCCTTCCTGACCCTATGTCACTGGCAGTGTCTCCTTGTATTCATCTGGGTGCTCATTGTGCAGCAGGCAGAAAAAGAAGTATCTTTGCAAGAATTGTCTGTTGACTGCCAAGGAAGCTCTTTTTCTTCACTGGCAATGGACAGTGCTTTTTTTTCTCCATCTGAGTCTGATTTTGGCTGGCTCCCTGAGGTTTGGGATGCAGCCACTAGATCCAGAATGGAGGAAATCACTTAGTTATATGCTTTTCCCAAAGTCACCAGGTCTCACCTCTCTCTTATGGGGACTGTTCCGTATATTTCTACTAGAACTTTCCCCCAGTAGACAGTTAAATTGTTGTTAACCAGAAGGGGGAGATTTACAGAAATATGTGGAGTTTGGTTCAGCAGTAGTGAGGGTAGATTGTCAAAAGGCTCAGCCCCATGTCTCATGTTCTGTGGATCAGTGCTCTGGGGGTGGATCTAGGGCTCAAGCAAGCAGAGTGTAATGCTTGTTTCTGTCTCAAATTTCCTGTGTGATTATAGTTTTGTGTTCTATCTATCTATTTATTTGCTGTGGGCTAGATTTCTGATTAAGTTCTTTCTTCCCCCCACTGTCAGTGGTAGCAGTATCTATGTCCCTTTGTGGATCTGGACAGAATGCACCTAAATAATGGGCTTGAGGTGACTGTGATTACCCATCCAGATGCCTGAAGTTTGGCATTTGGCAGGGACTGCATTCCTTCTGAAAAAAAAATAAGGTTTATCTACCAAGATGACATTTAGAATGGCCAAATGTTTTTGGATCTGGAGTCAGTGCTCAGTTATGATAATCAGTACCCAGCTGTACTTGATGATATGTTTTGTTGTCAACCTCTTGTTGGGATATCAGCGTATCTCTGCCCCACCAGGTTTCGGGGAGTGAGTTACAGCTCTGCAGTGAATAGTGTTGGTCAAAGCGGAACTACTCCATTGTTTTGCTGAACAACTTTAAATGAGCCATGATTTCTCCCCTATCTTTAACTTAGTCAATTGCCCCCCAGCCAATGTGGCAGAGATTTGGGGAGCAGAGTAGAAGGGCTCACTCAGGCCAGCAGCAATTTTAATTGTCTAAAATCTAAGACCATCCAGTGTAGGGATGAGAGCTGGCTGGTGCCATGTTTCTGCCTTTGAGAGCTTGGGAATGACTTATCTTGGAAAAGACTTCTCTTGGAGATGCCTTCTTTGCCCACTACTTCTCCAACGAGCAGAGCTTGGACCTGCTTAAGCCTCCCCTTGCATTCTACCCCTATCTGGCTTATAGCTACTTCCCCTTCCTGACTTTAGGCCTGTCTGCAGTCCATGCTGGGTTTCATGGAAAGCCCTTTGACCCAGGGGCAGAAAAAAAACAAAACTGGACACTATGCTGCTACTGTGACTCTTCCCAGGCCTGAAACAATGAGCTCTCTGAAGAAGCCCACATCCAAGAGTGCCTCTAGTAATAACGGTGATGAATAATCACAAATTTAGGTAGTCTTGGTGCAGTAAGAAGAATGATGCTCTGTGTTGCCTCCTTTCAGTCCAGTTGCAAAGGATTAATTAGCTTACCAGGATGAAGTTTGATCAATCATTTACCCTGATGAAGGGGACGCTGTGAAAGATCTTCTAACCACTTTCCTCCCCTATATCTTAAAACATAAAAAATGAGATCTCTTGTCAAGCAGTCACTGGGAAATCAAGTTTCAAACAATGCTATTTGTTTAAAACTGACTCTAGATCTGTTCATCTCCCTTTAATGCCATCAATAATACAAAAGATAATGACATTGATGAATATTGTCCATTGAATGCAGGGAGGGTCCCAATGGGAAAATGAGTCATTATCTCTCCATCCGTCCACCTCCAGGTGGAACCTTCTGTCTGTGTCTCTGAGAAGTCCACAGTGATTTATTGATATGGCAATCTGATTTTGGTAATTAAAATTGATTTCCAGCTTAAGCTTTGTAAATACACTGATCCATAACAAACTTGGGTCACGTTCATGGGGATGGGAGGAGGGAATAATCAAGCGGGGATGTCAAGATGAAATTGTGGGGGTGGACGGCTGGTGGTCAGCAAGCGGGAGCAGGATCTGTATGGGGGGCATCCAGCAAAAGTCTTCAGTGATGCCTGGGGATGCTGCTGACCCCCAGACCAGTGCTGCACCCTCAAGAACACCCCTCCCCCCTACAGAGCTGCCACTGATGTTGTATGGCAGCAGGACTGCAGTGAGCCCCAACTCCGGTGTTGTCGACTTTGGTGGCTCCAAGGCCAGCCAAGAAAAGCAGATGGAGCTGGGAGATGATGCTTGCTGCTGAGAAGAGATGTGGGAAAGGAACAGAAGGAGGAATTGGCTTTTTGGGAATGCTTAGGGGGCTGTGGTTTGAATTCAGCCTCTCAAGTATTCTCCTTAGCTTGCTTTTGATGTAAATCTGCAGAATTTAGTCTACTGGCTGCAGACAGGGGGCTGAAAGCAAAGCATCTGCTTTCTGGAGGGTTCTGTGCCCACTGCCGACACCCGACATGCCCACTCCTCAAAGAACCCCTCCCATAAAAAATTCACCCTTTCCCTGCTACAGTGGAAATTAAGTGTTGTGATTTTGAACCTGGCTGTGCTCACCCGACACATCATGCACATAAAGTCCTCTGCTTTGAACGTTGTTCATGGCAGCCTGAACCCAAGGCTGAAGGCCAGCACTGGAGGGTCTGAACTCCTTATGACACTGATTTGGGATCAAGCACATCTCCATTCCTGCTTGCACTTCTCTTTGCTAGCTCATTCAGGAGAAGCAGTGTTTTGTTTTCCTTCTGCAAGCAGCCTTGAGGATGTCAGATGACAGCCCGCACAGTCAAACTGCAATTGGATTGTGCCTGTGTCTGGAGGAGGAATGATCTCCCTGGGCTCTTCTTGTCCTCATGGCTGATAAGCTCAGCCCTCCTGGGAGGTTTTCTCATTGCGAGAGGCTGGGAGCACTCTGAAATGCAAGCAGAAGAGACCTCCAAGCCTGAACCCTTTCATTTCCTTCTTCCCTAGGCCAAACTTAAATAGCTCACTTTTGAGGTTGGGAACATACGTGGCAAGCCAGCCCACGCACTGGCTGTTTTCTGCTTCTGAGCCACTTTTCTGAGCCAGCTTGCTTTTATAACACAACTTCTTCCATTAGCTGATAACCTCATCACTGTACAACCTCACCAATTGCTTTTGGGAAATCTAAGTGCATAGCATCTATTACATTTCCCTTCCCTACCTTGGCAGTAATACTGTAGCTTCAAAGAACTCAAACAAGTTAGTTAAGCAAAAGACCTCCTGCTTGTAAATCCACGCTCGCTGTCTCTCTAATCCAATTATACTTTACAAGGTGTTCCCTCGCTAAATCCTGAAAAATTGTTTCTGATATTTTTACCCACAATTTATGTTAAGCTACTCTGTTTATAATTGCTTGTCTAATTGCGTGCTTTGAATAATGGTGTTAGGTTTGACATTTCTGCAGTGCTCCTGTGTCACCTAAGAACTGCTAAGATGTTTTTACTCAGACTTCACTCAGTTGTGTGCTCGTTGTTTCCAAAGTTGGTGGAGTTTGATTGGTTAAAACAAGCATTAGTGCTCTGAAGGGCTTTTATTGCCATTAATGCTCATGTGTCTGCTGAACACTCTTACTGATTGAGAAGTAGTGAGAAATACAGATGGAGAACTTGTAGCAAGTACTACTTGTAGTACAAGTGCAAGTACAGGTGGAGGTGGGACTTCATTAAGATTTGGGGAGCCTTTAACAGAGGGGAGATTTAAAATGGAAATAAGGAAAAAGTTTTTTACAATAAGGATGGTGGGACACTGGAACAGGTTGCCCAGAGAAGTGGCGGATGCTCTATCCTCGGAGACACTCACGGTCAGACTGGATGGGGCTCTGAGCAACCTGATCGAGCTGTAGGTGTCCATGTTCAGTGCAGGGGAGTTGGACCAGATGACCTTTTATTGTCCCTTCTAACTGAAATGATTCTGTGATTCCCCAGGTCTATGATTTGAGGCTTTGCGCTAAGGACACTATGGTTGATTGGGAGATAAAAGGAATGAAGACAAAAGATAGAAGTGGGTCACATCACAGATCTCACATCACAGAACAGGGTCTTGGGACCAAAATTTGTGATTTTTTTCAGGTTCAGTAGGTCCAAAATGCAATATACCTGACCTTGGAAGCTGGATGCAAATTTAGAGGACTCTGGCAGGTAACAGGCAATATCAGAAGTGGGAGCAGGGTAGGTGGAGGTTTATTTGCTTGCCATTTTTGTGTTTTCAAAGACAGTAGCAATTTCAGATGCAAATGACTTGGTTTCTGTCAGTAGGATCAGCGGAGAATATTTTCACACAGTACTGGCAGGGAGTTCTGTTGAGATGTCACATTGTCACATAACCAAGATTTAGTGAATAATCCGTGATGCACAATCTAGCAACACGATGATTTTGAGCCAGATGAAGAGAAGTGGCATCCTCTCACTTGCAGCCAACAACAAAAGGGATGGAATTTAAGTGGGGAGCAGCATATGCTTTTGAACCTTAAATAGACTGGTCTTTCAAAACGAAGAGGAAAAGCGGTGATTCCTCATGCTGGAATCTTTCCTAGACAAATATCACATTTGCAATCTTCAGCCTTTCCGTAAAGTTTAACTAAAAAGATGAAAAAGAAGAAAAGAGCAGAAGAGCTCTTCCATCTCTGTAGTAAACAACTCCTCTCTAGGCCTAGATATTTTCTCCTCTACAAAATATTATACAATACCTACCTTAACATTCTTCATGTTGAAAAATTAGAATAGATGGAGCCATCATTGTGGGGTTGTTTTTGTGTTTTAATTTGGTTTGGTTTGGTCTTGTCATGGGTTTTCCAACTCCAACACTTGAGTTACAACCTCCTGAAAATGAGGTTTATGATGGCAACCAAGTGACCTTTAACTATGATGCAGGAAAGTGCATCTGTAGTGTTACTGGGCAAAATGTAAGCACTGGTATCACATCTACCCTGGCTGGGTCCCCAGATATACAGCTTCCATAGGTAAACCTCCCCGTGCTATGACTTTCCACCTACCACATAATGGAAGAGGTTTCCATCCAGATGGAACCATTTCTGATAGAGGAGTCCTGTCCTGCCTTCATTTTCACATCAATGCTGCAAAATTTCCTGACTAATTAACATTTTTCTTTAAACTTTCCTTAATCCATCTTCAATGCTGACTTCATTGTATCTCTCAAGTTAGAGTTTAGTAAAAATCTCTGGAAAGAGTGGTGAAGTATTGGAACAGGCTGTCCAAGGAAGCGTCACCATCCCTGGAGGTGTGCAAGAAAAGGGCAGATATAGCACTGAGGGACTTGGTTTTTGTAGACATGGTGGGGATGGGTTGATGGTTGGACTGGATAATCTTAGTGGTCTTTTCCAACCTTAATAATCCTATGATTGTATATGCTCTCCTAGTGTCGCAGACCTCACTGTATCATTCTTCAGATTTCTCTAGGAAGGGATGCTGATGTTGGTCTGTTCCCTTCTTCCATGACATGAAAACAGGCAGAGAGGCTTGCCTGCTCTGACCAAGATGTGTCCAGCTCAGAAGCATTTTTTCTAATAAGATTGAGTGATGAACACATAGCAGAGAGCCTCAAAGGAAACAGAAAACAGTGACATACTCTCTATTTCCAGCACTCAGTGGTTCAGGATGGCAGGAACCAGGGATGAACTCCTTGCTTTTCATATAAGCTATCCACAACTATAGTCTTCATTTTCCTTGCCAGTCTGTTTGTTCTGGTGACCAATTACCTATATGGAAATGGCTTTATTCTCTTCTTGATGTTGCTTAGAAACATTGAAACCCCAGGAGACCTGGGCACTGGTGCACAAAGAGATTTCCTGTAGCATCTACAAGTTGTCAGTGGATAAAATTAGAACTATTAGAGCACAGTTAGTTTTATAAACCTACTTCTTTTATGTGACCAAATCTCCTATCATTTCCCTGCTTTTTCCTGCAGAGGATTTATTAAACCCTGTCTCTGAAACAGACAGGCATTTTTAATGGACATGAATAGGTTACTTGTCCCATTGGCAACTTCACCTTATTAACTAAGTGTTTTGTGTTGTACTCTGTTCCTGGAGGAGGATATTGCCCTCAGTTTACAGCAATGCCAGAGTGGTACTTTACAGGTGGGACTGGTTATCGATTCCCTGAGCCTGAACTCGCACAGATGAGGTGAGCTTGTGGCTGTGGCAGCACAAGCATGGCCACCAAGACTTGAGTTTCCAGTCCTTAAAAAGAAGTAGGAATTGCAGTGGATTGAGGAAAACAAAATGAGAAAGGTAAAAATGAAAAACAGTTCATTAAGGGTAGAATTGCACTCTGATCCCATCTCATTCACAGTCAATTGTCAGTTGGTTTTGTCCCGTGCTTATCAACAGCTGGCAGCTAGAAGAGCTAAGGGATGCTCAGGGAATTTGGCTTTGTTTAGCAGGCTTGGGACTGCTCTATCTACCAGTAGGTGTTTTGATTTCCCTCTCATTGCTGGACAGTTTGAAGAGCATCTCTCAATCTTCTTTTCTTCTGCTTGCCTCCTGAATTCATGATGGGAGAGAATAAATTGTCCTCATTCACCACTTTTGCCACTGACAGCATGAAGCTATTTTGGCCTTCCGTGGTCTGTAATAGAGGCAATGCTTTCCCAGGCAGTCACAGAACAGCTTTTGCAGCAGAAAGATCTCTAGCAGTTTTCCCAGACTTCTGTTTATTAATGGCTGTCATAAGTATGTTTATCCAAATGATGGTCTATTGTGTAAGACAGTTCTGTCTCAGACCCTTCACTGTTTAATGACTTGGGTCTGAGCTCCTGCTCACATCCTACCTCTGCATCTCTCCTGGATAGACTGCGACTGGAGGTATTTTGAGTATAATTCTCTCTCTTTTTTTTGCTCCAAAACTAGCTCAGCATTTCTCACTTCAGAACTACAGCTTGCAAATTGCTGGAGGTCTTCTATTCTCTCTCTGCTGCGCTGAGCCTAATAACAGATCCTTGCAAAATGTCAGGGCTCGATGAATTGAATTCTGTGAATCAGTGTTTCCTGATGCGGTTTCCTCCCGCTGGTGTTTTTCCAGCCATCCCAGACCACAGCTGGTCCTGCATTTCAGACACTGCAGTGGGCACTGGTTGCCACTCTGCAGGGTCCATACAGGTCAACATGGTTTAGTGGGCAATATTGGTGGTAGGTGGACAGTTGGACTGGATGATCTTAGAGTTCTTTCCTAACCTTATCAATTCTGTGATTCTATGACTCCATAAAGAGAACAAGTTCCGTAGGATAATTAATGAGGTGGTTATTTATTCTCCTCTTCAAGCTTTTGTTGTAAACAGAGCACACATTAAAATCTGTCAGCAAATGTAGAAAAAAAAAAAAAAAACATGATTTTTGAGTGCAAATCTTTATTCTGAGTTTAAATTAAAACAAAGCAAACAAAAAGCACGTTGACCTAGAGGTTTGGAAGAAATTTTGACTTAAGGGGTCCCAGCTGCAGTTCTTCAGGTTATAAACCAGTCTCTAAGTATTACAGAGGATGGAGATACCTCACACGTGATCTTGAGTTTTGCAGGATATTTGCTCCTTTTCTGAAACATCTTGTTCACTTGACAACAGAAATAGGAGACAAAGAGAGATGTATATGAGGCTTTATTAAGACCGTCAATTCCCAATTAATTAAGGAAGTGTTCTATATACATTGAACATCTAACTCATTCTTTAATCCCAGTTATTTTGCCAAAGTGATGTCTGAGTTAGTTTTCATTGCTAAAAAGCACCCCTGGGTGTTTGCTGCCTGGCTGTGTGATGATGGGGTAGCCGGTGGCCTTTAGCTCTGCTTTTTGCTGCATCCATCTCATCATTCAATGAATAAACCATCTGATAAATAGAGATGTCAACAAAAAGGCTAATATTTTTTACAAGCTAGACAGATCTCTATTTAGTTGCCATTTTGTGGCAGTCAAACTGTCCTATTAGGAGTTTGCCAGTTTCCAGGTTGACTAATTGATTTCCATGCTATCCTTTTCAAGAAGAGCCATGCATCAACTTCTGCTTGACAAATTGTACAACTGACAAAAAGAATCACAAACAAATTCAAGGGAGCAGAAGAAGTAATGCTTAAGTATGACTCAATTCTCTACTGAAATAGAATTTTATTGAGATCAGTAAATCAGATCTATTGCGATCCGGAGACAATTTAATTCTTCTGATTCTTTTACGAAAAGAGGAAGATTTCTGCAGAAAACTGTTTTGGAGGAAGACGTTGAGTCAATTTAATTTTTATTCAAAAATGGAAGAATTTTGATGAATTTTCATCAGATACTCTGATCCCAAATTTAGGAATTTATCAGGAGCCAAATAGCAGGTAGGAATCATCAGTGGCAGCCTCAATTCCCTCTACAGGGAGTTTAGACACAGAAACCTTCTCACTAATTGCCTAAATGAGGAGGTTTAGGATTCTTGTTAGTCAAGGAATATTAAAAAATAACATTGTCACAATTGGAATAACACAAAAAAAAATGCAGTAGGGAAAAAAAAAAAAAAA
>PPHD01027919.1:0-11030 GCA_002909625.1 Bambusicola thoracicus
GAAGGGGCTTAATGGCTGTGGCAGAAAACTTTTTCGATGCCACATCCACGTCAGCCCGATGTTTTAATCGCTCCCTGCTCTAGGCACAACGCGCTGCCCTCCAGGGCTCACTGGCAGGGCAGCCCCACGTCCAAAGGCCCAGGCCCACAAGCAGACACGAACCTCACACTGTGATCCATGTGCCCCTGCTGGACAGCCCTGTGTAGGGCTCCAGTGTGTTGGGCCACGCAGCTGGGGGTGAACTTGCTGGCATCCCCAGCACTCCCACTGAACTGTAGCTACCAACCCACCACACTGATGTGAGCTGACTAACACGACTAATCTTCCCTACTGCAGGGAGTTGACAAACCTGCCTATGGGCGGTGCTCCTCAGGTGACAGGGACCAGTTGGTCCCCCCACAGTGTTACATCTCCCAGGGCTCCCTGAGAAGTGCTGGGGGAAGAGGCAGCTGGAGGGGGTCTGGAGAAAGACGCATGGAAAGCTGGGGCTCCTGGTATGCCAAAGGAATAGGATTGGAGGACTTCTTGTCTAGGTGGCTCTGCACGTGTCCCGGTTACTCATTAAGACATGAAAATACAAGTAATTGAGGATTAATAGCTGTCAGCTCGAGAGGGAACACAAAGCACAGGCTGAGCGGCATGCCCTGGGGCTGCAGGCCAGGCTGACGTGACCCTCCCATGCCATCTGGCTGCTCCTCTGCTCTGGCACCAGTTTTCTCCAAAAGAGCCCTTTAACAGGTGGCCGACCCTGCACAAAGCCTGGGGGCACAGACACGTACCACAACCCTGCCCCTTCCAACAGCTAAGGATGCCCAAGCCATCTTCTAGGTGACGGAGCTGCTCCTCAGAAGGAGCCAGAACGCCTCACACAAGTTTCTCCTCTGCCATCTGCCCAGCCTGCCACACTGGCTACGTAACGCTGCTCTCCTCCGAATGGCAGGCCTCCATTGTGCAGAGGTGAGGCATGAAAAGGAGGATTAAGTCTCCTGACTCGAGTGCTTTGTAGAAGGGCTGATCCAAGGTCAGGCGCACGCATCTCATTCCCACAAGGCCCAGTGGAAAAAATGAACTGCAGACCAAGAGAACCGGCCAACAGAACTGCTGTTATCTTTATTTAACCTCTTAAAAATAAAACCTGCACCAAAATTAAAACAAAATAGGCAGGGAGGATAAAAACGTCTCTGGAGCATTGGGAATCATTTGAACACGTGCTTCAGTGCCTAAACATAACTCAGCCCCAAGGAGAAGCCCAAGCGCAACCCGTAACCCCAGAGGGAAGATAAGCGTGCTAAGGCAGGTATGGTTAGAGGAGACCTGTCCAGAAACACGTTCCTGGGACTGCATTTAGCCCGAAAATGATGACAAAAAAATTGCACTCACAGGGTATTTCCTGCCTCGGGATGCAAACACACCTGCTGCAGGGCCCTGGCTATCCCAAACCTGCTGCTCTCTGCTGCAGAGGCCTCTGCAGAGCTCAGATCTTCAGAAGTTTACTCGAGAGACAAGCTCCTACATGAGAACACAACACACTGCTGATTTAATTAAAATCATTCACCCTTCAGTATGAAATAAAGAGAACCCAAACGGTGCTGTTTAAGCAGTACAGAGCACAGTTTTACCTTCCTTCTATTTTTAACATCCCTCAAATTAAAAAAAACTACTACAAGGATATCATAACAACCCCTTGTGTCATCGTCTGCCTGCAGCTGCAGCCTCACACTTCAGTGGGGCTGTCTCTGGTCAGCCGGGCTCCTGTGAGCTGCAGGTGATGTCCGTGCAGTGCAATGCTTTTCACGGCGTGAAATGAATACGGCAAAGCCAGGTATCATATGATATGATAGCATCTCTTTATCTGGGACACCAGGAGCAAACAGTCTGGACTGGGTCTCCAGGGGAAGGATCTGGGGCCAGGCCTAGCAAGGGCTGAGCAGGAAAGAAGCAACTCTTACAGCAGGAGGCCTTAAAGAGAGGCAGCGCTGCAAAGCCGGGCTCCCTGCCTCCCCTGAGACCCACTGCTCCCAGCTGCAGCTCAGATGTGCTCTCTCCTTGGGCTGCCTCTGAGACGCGATGCTGCCGCTGCCGTCGTGATGCAAAGAAGCCATCTCTGCCAGCAAACTGACAGGGAAATTCGGTCTTTATAATCATCCTGCCCTGCACTACAGCCTGATCCACATCCCAGAAGGAAGATTAATCCACTAAGCCTCTCAGCTCCTAGAAACGATACTTACAGGCCAACAACTATCCCCAGTCATTCTCCTCCTCAGATGATAATCAGAAAAATGTCTGTATTTGGCTCACTATGACAAGCTGATTTTAAAGCTCCTAAGGAGCAGGAGCTCCTCGGCCCTAGGGATAACCCGGCTCTGCTTCAGGCAGGCCTGCCTGGTGGGGTTAGCGTGGGGTTGTGCAGGTTTGGTGCCTGGCCTCCAGCTGGGTAGGGGGAGCCTTCTCCATCCCAGACCACGGGTGCACTTCATCGCTACCAATGCATTCCTTTGATGCACAGAACAAGTAGACGTGTTGGCACCACGAGCATCGTGGCACCTCGGAACAAAATCCATTCACAATTAAGTTTGAAGCTGGTTCACTTTTAGGAGGCCAGTTAAGCACTCTCTATAAAGAAAGCAATACCTTTGAAGCTTCATCTTGCCACCCCTCAGTTTAGAACAGCTATTTGGCAGAGGCTTTGCAGAGGATGAGAAAAGCAGTGAATAAAGACATGAAACACTGTGGTCACAGCACTTAAGAAAGAACTGGGTACGTTTTTTCCCTCTTTTTTAAGTTTTTCACTTTGAGCAATTCTCTGTGAATTATGCTTTATCCTACCAACTTTACATTTGTTTTTCTTAGTTAGGCTACAAACCATTTGAATGATGAACCGTATTTTTTTATGCATTTATAATGCAAACCACAAAGATATCCCAGGAACTGGAGTTAGTAAATTACACAGTTGGGTTTTTTTTTTTTTTCATATGTAGATAATATACACAATTTCTGGCTGAAGAAAATTGCCTTTGGGTATTTTATTCTCTCCTGGAATCAAAAGGGGCTGCAGGAAGAAAGGACAGGCAATAAAACACACGCAACACAAACAGCTTGTGATAGGCTATGGCTGCTTCACATTAAGAGGAGGTTAATTAGAGCAGTGATACAAAGCAGGCAGTGGTGGAAAGGAGGAGAAGGTCTGCAGGGAGAAGGAATAACTTGCTCAGCCTCGCTAAGCACTCGTCGGGTCACCAGTATGAGGCTGCACAGCGCAAGAATGCTGAGTGTCTTCTTTGCACATCTTCCTCCTGACTGGGGTCTCACATGCACAGCATGACAGGTCAAAGTCAGCCCTGAATTTCTGGCAGGGATGGCAAGACAGAAATGCAGAGGTAGCTCGGGTTTTCTACTACAGGTGATGCGGTTGCTCAGCCTCACCTACACCCTAACTAACAGTTTGGAATCTGTGTGCTGCTTCACTTCACATTCGGGTATTTTCCAGCCGTTTGCCCACTACTGAAGGTCATCGCAGCACTCACTGCTGCTTCTGAGAGATTCAGCAAACGTGAGAAGTGCACAGAACCACAGCTAGGGAGGGAGCCATGTCCTCTGCCATGCGGGTGTTAGGGAGCCCTAGGAAGAAACTGCAGGCACCTCACTACAGCACAATGAAAATGAAAGTGGCTGTAACTGAGAACAGTGGGAACAGAGGAACATATTGTCAGTCTTAAAGTAATTACTCAACACTGAATCAAGGTGGGAAAGTGGTGCAGATGCCAATGGGTCCTCCCTACGTATCTGCAAAAAGAAACACTGCTCTTCCAGCAGCTCCACATTTTGCTCTCACCCATCTGACCAAGCACTCAGAACAGTTAGGGATCGTATTTGTCTGAAGGCCTCAGTGCACACTGAAGCCAGGCAGGTCATCCAGGAAAGCTGTGAGCTGACAATTTGCCCCAATTAATGCATTTCTTTGTAAATCACTCTGCGGAGCCTCCGTTACTTCAACACCTTCCTGATGCCGCTCTCCGGCAGCTTTCACGAGCTCACACCTACATTCTGCAGGCTGAACAATGATCCATTCTGCTGAGATCTGGTTAATTTCTAACACATTCTCCCACTCAAATTGGGCTCCTTTAAGGATAGGAAATGAAATAAAAGGGCTGCGCTGTAACCAATCCTTCCACCCTTCAAAAATAAAAATAAACTCAGCAAGCTCAGGAAAACGAATGGTAAAAAAAGCATAAGCCTGGAAAAAGTGAGTTAAACAGAAGATATTATAACAAACCCTCAGCTCCCCAGTGTTGAAATTCAACTGCACAGGAGGGCTCCTTTTTTCTCCTTGCTTTTCTGAAGGCTTTCTCGATCGAGTTCTGTGACAGGACTAATTCTGTGTAACCAAAGTGCGCTAATTGAAATGCAACCCATCATTTCCTTCTAGGTGATTTGCTCTTAATATCTGTTCCGCATCGGGGTTTTGATACTTAGATGCACCCACTGTGCCATTGGGAGGAAGGAAAAAAGCCCTATTAGTTGTAGCGGAGATGATGAAAAGCAGAGAAATCAAAAGGGAAGGGAGACAGAAGGCTTCCTCTCTTTAGTCCAGGCCGTTCCATATTCCACATGGCTCGCCAGAGCTGGGCCAGCACTGCCGAGTTGGCACTCGGTGCCCTGGAGGAGCAGGCTGGCACCAGGCTCTCGGCCCACGCTGGATCCTGTCCTTGCTCTCCAGCTGACACCTGACTTTGGATGGAGCTCAACAGGAAGCAAGGCATCTGGAAAAAAGCCTGTGCTTCCTTGTCTGGGGAACAATGAGAAGCTAATACGGCAGCCTAAATGAGACATGACTCAATTAATGAGAGCTGATGGGGCTAATGACTAAACAGATGGTATTCCTAAAAAAAGACGAGGGAGGGGAAATATAGCTGCGGTAATCGACCTGCTGCAGCTCACACGGCAGCTCCAGAGCTGCCTCTTGCAGGGCACCGAAGCCAGTGGGAAAGCAGTGCTGCTGCCCCAAAGGCAGTGGGATGCTGCCCTGCACAGTGGGGCCTCACAGCTCTCCCTCCTGAAGGCAAGCGACGATTTCACTAAAAAAGTCTCTGATTAAAGCCACTGATGGGCTGGTGGGAGCTCTGCTAACAGCCACAACTTCTCCGTCTACACAGACTTGTTCTGCATCCCGACACACCAAAGCAAAAGCACCTTGCCAAGTGTTTCAAAGAAGTGTTCAGAAAGGAGAAACAGACAGAATGAAGGCACTCCTAACTGCAGAGCACCATGCAGGGGTGTTGCCACACCTCACTCGGGGACAGACAGACTGTCCGTCGTGGGACACCGTCACGTGGTCCTGGAGCAGCCCCATGAGGGTCTGACTGGGCTCAATCCCACTGACTGCTGTAACTGCTGTGATTGCTGGTCAGTTGTTATGGGCCACTGGACTGTCAAGGCAAGTCACCATTAGGGGGAAGGAGCGGCCCCTCTCCTTTCTCACTGTATGTCAGCTTCAATTATATCCGTGACATTTTATCATAGGCCTGAGAAACCATAATGAGCACAGACTTCCACTCTGACCAAAATGCAAGGCTTCTGGCCCTAACTGGAAACCTCCTTTTACGCAGTACCATATGCCTATCCGCCAGCCACTCTTCGATCAAGCTGCTGTGATCAATACGCACGGTGCTGTTACAGCTTCCTGCGGGTTAAATACGCCGTGCAGCCTGTCTGCTCTGATGGCAGGTTGTGCAACAAAGGGCCTTGAGTGCCAGCAGGAGGGAGCAGGGCAGGCCCTGTGCGGCCATGCATGAGGACCAACGGGCAGTGCTGTGCTGTGAACTTCTGGCTCTCTCCCTGCACGCCGGCAGCATGCAGCTGCCCTGCCACAACCAGCCCAGCACAGCACGTGTTACAGTCACAGCCCCACTGATTGCTGCCATTCAGCAACAAGCTAGAGGAAACAATATATAAATGAAGAAAATGAGTTTTTCTATTCCTGAACCTACAGAAATACTTCCCTAAAACAGCAGTGCTCAGAGCATCCCTTTTTCTCTGTTACTGACATCTCCGGACTTGACACTCTCACGCATCATGTTTCACTGTGTCCCTGAAGGCACCTCACTGTGACTCCCATTGGGCCAAGCAGCCCGTCCATACACAAATCAGCACCACCAGAAGCCTTCTCATCACATCAGGTATAATCTGCAGAGGAGGAACGCCAGCATCGCTCAGCTGTTAACTTCTTGCCAACAAGCGCAGGGAATTTCTCTCTGTAGCATGGTCTGTGATGTTTATGAGATCTATCGTTGGGCTGCATAATAGCATTTTTTCAAGGAGCATTTGAACAGCTGCCATCCATCCCAACTTCCAAATGCAGTCATCTTGATATGCCTCGTGACTAAAGGCAGCCAGCGACAAGAAGCAGTTTCAAAAGCCAATGGCCCCACTGATTGGCACTAACATACTGGACAGAGTGCTGAGCAGTTTTATGGCTGCAAAGGTGCATGAGGTGTTAAGGGAAGATATAAGGCAGATGCTGCCTTCAGCTCCCCAGGTTGAGGGACAAGGACAAGGCTCAGGGAGTTTACAGCACAGATTCTGCCCATGCCCACCATCTCTGGTGCTGACTTTCAGCCTCTTTTTTAAGCTAGATCTGCAGCAGTGCTGGTAAGCCTTGAGTTCCTTCTGAAAAAAGAACACTAAAATATGCTCATTAAATTCAGAAAGATTCAGGGAGTGATGTTGATACACTTTAGCAAAGAACAAAAACCCCATCCCTGGAGGCATTTGCCCCATCCCCGGAGGCATTGTAGGCCAGGCTGGATGTGGCTCTGGGCAGCCTGGTCTGCTGGTTGGTGACCCCGCACACAGCAGGGGGTCGAAACTCGATGATCACTGTGGTCCTTTTCAACTCAGGCCACTCTGTGATTCTATGACAAACAAATACGTAAAGCCAACATTTCTGCTTATGTTTGATAGTGGCTTTGGGTGATGTCCAAAGCCAACCAAGATCTGGTTGAACGTTCCTGCTGACAGTCAAGAGCAGAGCCCACCTGCCTCTTGGTGAAAGAAGATGGTCACAGAAATCAGAACTGATTATACACAGAGGAAGAAAGAGGAAAAAAAAAGCCCTAGCCCGACAGTCCGAAATTACAGACTATGTTGCAGGATTTATTGTTGTTCCATCCTTAGCTCCACTGAACAATTAGATCAGCACTCTTAAAAAAGAGAAAGGAAGCAAATGGAGTATTTTCAGTGCTTCTTTATCCCTGTTCAGAACGTGCCGTGGAGGAAAAGGGCCCTCCGCCTCTGCTGCCACAAGCACACATGGTGGCAGGGGAGCGTGCCAAGCCCGGCTGCAATCAGCTTCAGCAACTCACAGCAGGGAAGCAGCCCCAGAAGGTAGACGGACCTTTCTTCCAAATTAAACTGCAGAATCCCCATCAAATGAGCTCCCTGCACTGAGATGGAAAGAATGATTTACGAATCTTGGGCAAAAGGCATAGAGGGGGGTTCTGAGGCAGAAGCACAAGAGAATTAAACCGAACGCACAGGCACAGCATCAACAAATCTTTCAGAGAAAGGCTGACAGTCCTGCACAATAAATCTGCTCCCTCTTCGCTACAAGCCTGTCTGCGAGAACTCTCTCCACTAAAAGCATTGCTGTAACCAAGTTCTATTTATAGCAATCCTCATGGCAGTTCCCTACTTCTCCCCCTTCCTTCCCCTTCTCAGCAATCCTAATGATTATCTCTCTTGGATGGAAGTAAAGCAGGGGTGAAGCCGGTGTCTGCTAATTACGGGGAAAGGCTGGTATTACACCAAACGACCAAGTAAGAAGTGTTACACTGCTGACACTCGAGTTCTGTGACTGTGAGGTCAGCTCGTACACATACGACTTGTCTTGATTTTTTTCCCCTCCTTATTTTATTATACCCTTCCTGGAGCAGACCCAGCCGCAAGGCTGCTCACCACACTCCAGGGAGAGCTCATGCGAGCCTGCGTCATCTTCTGTGTGTGCTTTAGCGTGAGCATTAACAGAGCTTGTACTGCAACAAAACATACTAACTATCCCTACAACACTTCTTTTCCAGGAAGGTTTTGCTCATTACGGCACAGCGTTACCACCGTCGGTTTGTGTTCTCCATTGCTCAGGCTTGATCTCTGCCGGAGCGTGGCAGTTCTGAGTGTGGCAGGTGGTGAGGGACTCGCGTGCAATTCCCACATTTGCTACAAAATGGAGCCCTTCTTGATTGCTGTCTTTTTAATGAGCATCGACTCATCCAGCAGTGAAGATGTGTGCGTGCAGCAGGACTCTCTGGATTTCTGCTCCTGATTCTCTCCTTTTCAAATTCAAAGTTCCCTCCTTGCACTCATATTCATTGTATGGGGTTTGGATTTCTGGGCCAGGGCTGCCTGTATCTGATTGGGCTCTCTGCAAAGAGAAAACCAGGGCAGGCTGCACTCCTGGGTTCTGACCTTGAGGCATGGCTGGTTCAGCGGCGGGCCAAAAACGTAGCGGAAACAGAATACTCATTATGTTTGTTCCCAGGGATCTACGCTTCTGAACGGCGATTCTGCTGACACACCACGCCTTCAGCACACTGGGTGCAGCTCCATTTTTAGTACTGCAACAAAAGCTGCTGTGCCTGAACGCCTTCTGTCAGACAAAGGACAGCACCAAAACCAGAAGCCCAAAGCGAGGGGTTCCCTAAGGTGCCTGAAGCACCGGTACACGGAGACAAGCCAGGGAGTAGCCGTGCTCCCTGCGCGTCAATCCTGATGCAATTTTCACCGCGCTGTTTCAATCTGATTAGGATCTTCCTAACTTTCCCCTATTAACTTCAGTATGCCTTAAAATACTTACACCAAGCCAAGTTTCCACTTTCTGCACAGCCTGATACACAGGCAGTAAGGGCTTTTATTCGAACGCTGCACTTCCAGCCTGATACTTCCAGTGCATAATTTCAAATCAGGAGTGCTTGAAGCTTCACTTCAAACAGCAGCAACCCTTGGTGACGCCGGCATCGCTGCACTGTCAGCTTATCCTTAGGCACTGAGTACAAAGACCTGAGCAGGTGAGTGCATGCGCTGCCCAAAGGGAGCCGGCCAAAGGCCGGGCGGAGCGACTCTCAATGCCTTTTTCCATCCATTGGATTTGTAAATTTTCCAAGATCTTTTGCAGTCTTATGAGTTTTCAGTTATTAAACCGTAACTGAAATACACAGAAAGAGGCATGTGATATTCAAAATAAAAACCCGGAGCCTTCTGGAGTGTGAACAATGTGCCCTGGGGAGCACTGCTGTTACTATAATATGGATTTATTCTCCATTTATAAACAGGAGCCAACAAACCCTACTGCAAAATTTCTTCTCTCAGTTAACAGAGAAGAAACTATCGTGAAAGGATGAGATGTGCCTGGGTAGCGGCTGTGCACAAAATCACATCCCATCGAGTTTTGTTTGGGAGGCTGAATGAGAAGTTATTTAATGACACCGATGTTTTCCACTAACCTCCTGGTAAACGCTTTGGAATTATTTATCATTCTCATACTAAATGAGACTACTCAAAACTACCTCCCCTTTTCTATTCTTTTTCCCACCAAATGACAGTATTTGGTGCTATGCTTACAGATGACAGAACCTGAAAAGTAATTTCTTCCACTTTCCCGGCTCTTTATGGGAAAAGTGGTCTTTTGTGCTTGCCCTGACTAAAGCACGCAGCGTCAGTCCAACTGTAACTGACACATGAGCCTCCAGCTGGGAGCTCCTGCACTGCCCATTCTCACTTCAAATGCAAACCTTAACAGTCATGGATTTTAAACAGAATCTCAGAGAATTAAGAAATGCACCCAGAACGATCCCATGTATGGGATCACTGAACACCAAAACGCTCTTCTGCTCCATTTCTTCCAGTGATCAACAACTGCATATTTGCAACCATTAAGATAGGTGCTATCTATGACGTTCCGCCTTTGTATATTACATCTGTGTTTTTATAAACATACAGAAGTGCTACACTAAACTTCGCTCATTCATTTCAAATGCTGTTCCTTCCACTTCAGATCTTGGCTCCACGGAGGTTGATTTTTTTTAATGAAAACAGTATAAAAAAGTCCCATTTTGGTGCATGCAGTGGCTGGAGCCGAGCTGGGCAGTGTGAGTGCCATAGGCGGTGCCAGGGCTGGCGGTGCAGTGTCCCCTCACCTGGCCACAGCTTGTATGGAATAAGCAGAACTTGGGCAAGTATGAACAGAGCTTTCTGAAACACTGATAAAAGGAAGGGCTGCCTTTTTGTTTCTACGGTGCTTCAAAGCCTGGGAAAAAGAAATAAGATCTGCATCTTAGACAGAAAACCCCTTAAGATAATGAAGGATTAAGATCAGCAGTAGATAGCGGCTGCCCATGGCTCCTTGGCACGGGACCTGCAAGCAGAGCTGAATGCCCCATCCCAGGCATGAAGCAGAGCGGTGAGGGAAGGCCAGCTCATGTCACCCCCTCACAAACAGGCAGCACCTCGACATGGAAGGCTGACTTCTTCTATTTCATCTCTAACCGATTTTATTTCCTGAAGAGTTCCTTTGAGAGAGGTGGTTAATAGGAGAGGCCCTATAGAAATGAAGAATACAGCTGATTGCATATGCAAATCTGCGTGTGCATTTTCTTTCGGGAGGGGGATTTGCAGCTGAATGGGTTAATGATAAAAGCAATGATAAAAGCGATTACTTGGTTTTCTTTTTTTTTTTTTTTTTTTTTTTCTTTTCCCTCTCAAGCTCCACAGCTGAACCCAACGGGATGTGTGCAGGAAAGGATGGTTAGGGACAGAGATTAAGAAGTACAAAGCCTTTCTGACTGCTTAGAACATTTCTGGTGAGGCTGATAGCACTGCTGTGCACTGCCATGTGGGAGGACTCTCTCCTGCCCGGCGCAGAGCCCCTCCCTTGCAGCCTGCCCCAGCTATTTGAGAGCAAAGCACACCAGCAAAGGGAGCAGTGCAGCCTTCCTCCACTCCGGCGCTGATGGATGTTTGCGTTGGGAAAGGCTGAAGAG
>PPHD01027921.1:0-11030 GCA_002909625.1 Bambusicola thoracicus
ATTCTCTCCAAACTTCAGTGTAATTTTAAATATCTAGTATGTGTTAGTATTCTATACTGTTACTGTTAAAATATGAAAGTAGAGACAATGCTTTTTTCCCATAGCATGGGCTTTGTTAGTCACTGACAAATTGTTTGCGAACCCTTCACTAGGAGCAATTTACTTCTAGCACGTTCCATGAATTTTTGGATGACTTCTTAATTTGAAACAACTGTTTTTACTTCTACTGTATGTTACTACTTAAAATAATCATTAGAAATTCAAATTACAAAAAGTAGTGGACTGCTTTTTTTTTTAAAGTTAGAATTTGATCTTTTAAAACTCTTATTTGGTAAGCTCATAGAAAAACTTAGATTGTGAGAGACTTCAGGAAGTCAGTCACAGAATAGCTGAGGTTGGAAGGGTCCTCTGGAGGTTGTCTTGTCCAACCCAAGTGCTTGAAGCAGTGTTGGCTGTGAGGTTGCTCAGGGCTTTATCTTGTAGTCTTGAAGATCTCCAAGAATGCAGACCATACACCTTCTCTGAGTAGACTATTCCAGCATGTAATTGTCTTCAGGGTGAAAAAGATTTTCCATATACCCAGATGATATCTTTCACGTTTCAATGTAAGCCTTTTGTCTCTTGTGTTCTTGTCGTTTTCCATTCTGATGACTGTCTTCATCATCTTCATCACCTGCTTGTGGACAGTAGAGGGCTACTGTCAGGTTCTGAAGCTGCCTGTTCTATGGGCTGCATAAGCCCTCAGCCTCTCCTGACTGGAAAGTGCTTCAGACCCCAACTATCTGGTGTTCCTCCACTGAATTCTCTCCAGTTGATTGATGTCTCTCTTCTGTTGGGATCCCTAAAACTAGGTGCTGTATTCCAGGCGTGGTCTAACAAGTACTGAGTGAGTAGAAGTGGAGGTAATCCCTTCCCTTGGTATGCTGGCCATGCTGCAGTTAATACTGTCAGGGTTACTGTTGGCCTTTTTTTCTGCCAGGGTGCAAGGCTGACTTGTGTTCACTCCAGCTAAAACTTGTTTATTCCTCAATGTTATTGTTATTGTCCGACTATGTATTCTCTACTCTGCCGCCAGACCAAATTTTCCCCTACCAGCTCAAAAAATAAAAAGAAAATTATTTTGGTATTACTTTAACTCAGTAGAAACGACTTACAGGTTTGAGGGCAAATTGACGCTGGTTTATAAGCAGCAGGAGCTTAACCCTGGAAAGCAGAAATGTGTATAAACATCCAAGAAATCCCTTATCTTCTTGTTTATTCCCTTTTATGGATGTCAGTGTCCGTTGGCATTATTCTGCCAGCTTCTTTCTTCAGCAACCAATACTGGAAGACCAAAAGGCTTTGGTGACTTCCTATGGTATATATGGTATACCCACTGTCCTAAATGAACGGAAACCTAGCAATTACAGCAAAGTTTCAATTTTCTTGAAAACATACGTAGTAGCTGCTTACTACTTGTGAATGATCCTCACATGAAAGTGAGCTGAAGTTTCTAAGACTTGTGTTTTAAGAATGCTCTCGTAAGGTAGTTCTCTAGCATTGAGGCAGAATACCAGAATCTTATTTTCAGAGGGCTTTGAATGTGAAAAACAATGGTATTTTTTTGAACAATTGAAAAACTAAACACTGAACGGTTTATTTAGCAATGTTGTATCGGATTTTTTTTTCTTTTCCCCTCTCCTTTGGCGTTTGATTTTTAAAATGTACTCTAGGGAACTTTTAAATCAAATCTTATTTCAGAATTCCATTGAGGCCATTTTTGTACCATCCTAAAGTACTATTCATATATACTTTAAAATGCATATATGTTAGCCATGCACGTGCTTGTGTCTCAGTACTTCAGTTGATCTAATCTTTGCCATCTGCATGAAATGTGTTAATGTTTGTCCTCATTTTAACCAGCCTTTGTCTTCCAGTCTCCTATTTCAGAACTTGGCCTTGGCTCTGCTGATAGCAAATTCTTTTTCCTTTGTGCCCATGCTTTCCCCCACACCATCTTATACAAAGGATCCTGCTCTTCAGAGAGACTGAAGTCAGCTGCATTTTCTTGTCCCTCAGGTGCCAGGTTATAGAAAACAGAAATAATAAAAAAAATATATAGAAAATTAAAAACTTAGTCTGCTGTGAATTCATACCTACTGAGTTATTACCTGGTTTCATCATCGCTCTGTTTTCTTTCCTCTTCCCTTTCTTTATGTCCTATGCAATGCAGAGTTTTGGACAGAGCTAATGTATTGGAGAAAACAGTTAATAGTTAATGAGTGTAAAGTAGAAGTAGATGTTGCCTGGCTCTAAGAGCATTTTTCTTGCAGCTTAGAAAACCATAAACTTTCTTCTTTTGGGTGTGTTCAAACATTAAGCCATGTTGGTGATGCATCACATGTTTTATAACTTCTCATATAATGACACTGAAAATTCTCAATATTGTAACAGTATTAACTTTTAGATACCTAATGTATTTGAAGCAATATTTTTTTTAGAACTCTTAATAAGAGATAATGTACTTGCAGAATGTATATCTTGCAACAGTTGTCAATACCTGTGCCTTTATAGGTGAAAAATGAAGTATTTATACTACACACTTCATAGAATCACAGAATGGCATGGGTTGGAAGGGACATCAAAGATCACATAGTTTCAGCCTCCCTGCCGTGGGTAGGGTTACCACCCACCAGATCAGGCTCCTCAGGAACCCATCAAGCCTGGCCTTGGGCACCTCCAGGGGTGAAGCACCTGCAACTTCTCTGGGCAGCTGTGCCAGTGCCTCACTGCCCTCTGGGTGAAGAATTTCTTCCTAACATCTAAACTAAACCTCCCGTCTTTCACTTTAAATCCATTCACCCTTGTCCTATCACTTCACCCACAAATGGATGCTTTTGTTCCAATGCAGAGCCAACTAGTCTGAATTCCAGGCAGGAAAAATAAAACTAGGCATCCAAGTATGATCCAATTCTGTTAACCTCTAACGTGCAATATTTTCCTTCAGATATAATGTCTGACAGTTTTTCCACAGTTGCCACAAATGGAAAAACAATTGATTAGATTTTTTTAATTGTTTTCTTCCCTTCAATTGTCTTCCTGCCTTTTTTTAATTGTTTTCTTCTGAAAGAAGATCCTACCTGACCTACAGTAGGTCAGAGGCTTATCAAGATGAAGTCATACTTGGCACATTGTATTGTGATGCAGGATTGAAGTGTGCAATGATTTTCTTTTTTTGCCAGCAGGGCAGGTTATTCACAACAGACTATGGCCTTTCAAAGCAGTGGTTATAGCTGTACAATCTGTGTGGAAATTAGGGGTTGAAAGATATTCCGGACAACTTTGTTAGCAGCGGAGTTGTCTCCATGGGTGACTTCTTTGCTGCTGTCATAAATGTAGCATAGCTGATGTCTGCTACAGCAGAGTTACTTTTCTTAAAGCTTAACAACTAACTTTTTGTTTTTGCTGTAGTAGTAGTAAATTCTTAAATAGCTGAAGTTGCTCAAGAGTAATCGTCTGTTCTTTTTGCAGCAGAACATTTCTTCCTTGTATTTCCTCTTGAGCTGTCAGTCCTTAGGAAACTAAATTTTAAACTATGCTTTTTTTCTTGTTTTTACTGTTATTTGCATTAAACCCCATTTATTGATGGATATATACTTAAATATTAAAAACTAATTGCCTTACTTTTGTTCAATCAAAATTGTGAATTATATGTTGTCTCTGTTTTGTCCTTCCAGATTCTCTTTTCTAATGTAAGGCAATTTATCCTGTTAAAATCTTGATTTATTTGAATTCACCTATTTGAGTCGTAGAACTTCATCATCTGTGTTTTTAACCCGTTTTCCTGTTCTTTCCATCTTCCTGCTTCTCACTTATTTGCATACAGAGATACAAACCTTAAACAGCATTAACAATGGTAGGCTTCGTAGAAGTCATCGGCAACTTTACATCTTTGGGAATCTGATTTGATGTCCATAAAACTTTTTCCATCAATCACACTTGTTGTTGTTGTTCACCTAAAACATGTTTCCTATTGTTTCTGTTGTTCTCTGTGAAGTGCCATCAGCCAGCTGTGCTGCCCAGACTGCTAGCAGTTCTCCCTGGAGCGGCAGCGTCCTATCACAGCAGGATTGTCTTTCTTCACAGTGCGGAGAAAAGCTAATAATATGCTTTGTTTAAAACAGAAGAATTATAGAGTTTGTTGTCAACAAATACAGGAAATATCCAGCCTCTGTCAGGGTTATATGGATCATAGAATGGCCTGGGTTGAAAAGGACCACAATGATCATTGAGTTTCAACCCCCTTATTATGTGCAGGGTCACCAACCACCAGATCAGACTCCCAGAGCCACATCCAGCCTGGCCTTGAATGCCTCCAGAGATGGGGCATCCACAACCTCCTTGGGCAACCTGTTCCAGTGTGTCACCACCCTCTGAGTGGAAAAACTTCCTCCTAATACCAAGGAAATGCTTCATTGTGACCTACCCAAGCAAGTTCAGTTATTCCTTCATATTTGGAACAGAACTCCTTTTACATACAATCCACTGCATGGGAAAAGCATTCACGTCCAGTTCCAGGTATTATAGGTTTCTTGTTGGCCAAAGATAGTGTCAGTTTCTCAGCTTACAAAATCAGGATTGGCCACTTTTTTGTTACCTTTTCCTCCAAAGATCTCAGCTCTAGCTGAGGGATAATCTCTTTACATGATTGTTTGTAATACACTGATCTTCCACATCTGCTCCAGATGTGAGTTTAAGGTATTAATGGTGGACATTGTTGTTATGATTAATCACGTTTATCCCCCAATGAATATTTTCACTTTGGAAATGACTACTTTCAGTCAGGTTTGATTTTATTGTTTTAGCTACTTCTGAAAACATAACCGTGCTTCTTGTTCTATGCCAGCGTGGAAACTAAGGAAACTATTCTTCTTCTGTGTTTCAAGATATTTTTGGTTAATATTTTCACTTCTATCAGTCTTCCTAATTTCCTCATGTACATTATGTACTTTTTCTTCACACTTATCCAGAGTTGCTTTTGTAATTCCTTTGCAGTTTTTATCAGCGATAGGTCTGTTCAGTAGCTCAAAAGTTAACTCTTCAGGATCTCACTGTAACCTTGTGGAAAGCTGTGTAAATACAATTGGAATAGATTGCAAATTATTTGTATACCTGAGAAGCGGCCTTTAATAAATGTTTTCTGTTTATGAATAAGGCTTTTCGGAAAGTTCTGCTTTCATGACTGGCAGCTGAGTAAGCTATATAGGATAGCCTGGGCTGGTGGGGGGCTGGGTGGGCTTTAAGGTCCCTTCCAACCCAAGCCTTTATATGATGATTCATTACATTAGCAGCAAATGTTGCTTAAACATACAGGAATCGATGAAGTTAGTTTAATGAGCAAAAAAAAAAAAATTATTGCAAATTTTTTTCTAAAAGTGAACCATAGCACTTTTCTAAATTAAAAGAATGAGTAATACACATCCTTTTTTTGTTGTTGTTCTTTTGTAGATTCATCAGATGGAAGTCTAAAAGCTTCTACACTTCATGGGGCAATAGATGTTTATGTCAGTCAATTAAGAGAAGTGGATCTGAAGTCCCAGAAAGGTTAGAAAACTGCAGCACAGTTTTTATGGCAGTTTATGATATAAAGAAAATCAGGGTTTTTTTGTCTATTTAAAATGATTATCACACAACTTTTGGTTATTTGTGTTCTTTTTCACCTCATGGTTAAAAAATGTATATAGATACTTACCGTACAGTAAATTCAATAAGGTACAACAATGCTTTAAGATGGATTACATTTGGGGGTTTGTTGGTGTTTTTTTTTTTTTACTTTTTTAATACTTTTTTCTTGGTGATCTTCTCAGTAGAATTCTGCAGAGTTGACTTGGATTATGATCTTTGTCTTGAGTACAGTGTAATCCATGTTGCTGGTATATATTACATACATATTCACCAATGACCACCATACACTGGCATTTCTCTTCCCTGCCTTTTCATGATGAAATGTCCCATTATTGAAACAGGAAGGCAGAACAATAAACATGAGAATGCCCTCTACCATTCTTCCTTTTTTTTTCCTTCTGGTTACTCACTGTAACTTTGCTCACTCCTGAAGTTTATCATTTTTGCCATTCAGAAGAGATGATATTGTGAATAACTAAGCACTAAAGACATCTTGTTAGCCCTAATTTTGCAAAACAAACAAAGAAATCCAAAACTACAGCATTCTTCGTGTTAATATGATGTCAGACAGTTGAGTTGTTTTAAATGAATGTGGTATTTATCTTCCTCTGGTTATCTGAGAGATAATCTTATGCCCTATTACATGTAGCAGTTAATCACAAGGGAAATAATGAAGAAAATGGATTGGGATCATTTATGCCATTCTTCTTTAAGCTGTTCTGGCTCCATTGGTACTAGTAGATTTATTTTTATGTTATTTTTAAGTTACGTTTTGAATCACTAAGTTATGTCTCTTTGATTTAGTAGAAAAGAAAAATGTATTTAACAAAAGCTAGTTAACGTTATTTTGAAAACACTGCCTGATGGCTCCTCTGGCAGCACAGTTTAGTTAAGGCAAAGTTGATAAAGTTCTGTTTTCATTTACTCTGCAACTTTGGAGTAACTGCTGACAGCTGCCGAGTAGAAAATGTCCTATTTGTGATAAATGAGTTACATGTGTTGGATTTTATGAGTCACGTCACTGAGCTGCTCCCAAAGGGGAGGACCAAGGAAAAGACTTTTCCCCTCTTTTATCCTAACACTTTTGTGTATCCAGCGAAATCTAGGACTAAAGGCTTGGCAGCTATTTCTTCTTCAGGAGTCTGACAGGCATCTGAATATAAACTGCATAGCTCGGGTTGCTTTCTGATTGCTACGTAGTTATTACATCAGTCTTATAACTGTGATCTGCTTCAGCTTTTTGGATGTAATTAAAGAAAATGTTTTATGTTTTTCTAAAGTGAATGTTAGAGCTGGGTAGAAACTAAGAAGTATGTATGTAGAATGTGTGTTTTGATTATTGCTAGTATCTTGTTTTAGTGTACAGCTTCCAAACATGGCGATTGAGTAATTCCAAGTATGATGGACATTGGCAGGTTGGGGGCCCAGTATTTGCCTTCAATCTGCTGCACAGAAGCACTTATTTAGAGGAAAAAGATTTCCTGTACATAGACCCCTTTTTTTCTTTTTGCTGGTGTTAACAGTATGTAACTGGGATCCTATCAGTGCAGAGGAACAGTTCTGCTGTAACATTCTTGTGTTGTACTGTGTGCAGTAGCTGGATTACTCATTAAATCAAACCTTGTGTCCATGCTCAGGAGTGCAAATACACAACTGGAAGATGAAACCAGAGTCATAATACTTGTGAGATCTGTTTTATTTGCTTCCCTTGGCCTTCCTTGCAATAAGGTCCTTTAGCAAGAGCTGTTTCTGGCAGCATATGTCAGTGTTAATTCTCATGCTGTCTGAAGAAATACTATAGTTCTATTTTATATGTGACATATAGTATTCTGGTTATGAGAAATGAGGTTATCTTTGTTAATCTTTTGACAGAGAAAAGAGGTTACAGTGTCTGAATGAATATTTGCCTCGAGTTAGCTATATAATGACCTGTTTCATGCTTTGATCTCAATGTTAATCTGACAAGCTTTCGTTTAAATTTATGTCAGGTTCTATTACGGTCAAGGTACCTGCCTCTCTCAAAGCCTACTTACAGTTGTCTGGAAGAAAAGTGGATGTGAGCTCAGAGATCAAGTTAAAAGAAACACGGAGTGCCTCCAAAGATGATCACGTAATTTTAAGTGGTAAGGCTTACTAATCTTGGCTACCATTAAATGTCTGTCTGGCGTCAGTCAAAGACATCCACGTTTTCTTAGGAGTTTATTGCTCTTGGCTTCTTCTTGTTTCAGCTGTTTCAGATTTCAGATGTTTGCTTATGCCATTGAGCTCTCCATGTTTCTAGATGGCTCTTTCATTTTGTTCGGTAAATGATTGTGAATGCAAACAACTGCATTTTTAACAGAAATCTTAGAGCCAAACTCTCTCTCAGCATTATTCCATTGAATCTGTAGGATGTAAGCCAGGGCTGAATTTGACCCATTGTTTTGTTGCCTTAAACAATCTCATGTAATAAATTGCCAAAGAATGTCAATTAAAAATACACTGAAAATTTTTCTCTGCGTAGGTAGGAGGACGAATTAAAAGGTGTGTACAGTATGTTTATAAATGTACAGTATGAATGTTAAACGGGGTGGGGGGGATAGTCTGAGAAGTGATGGGTGGGAAATGGCTAGGAAAGAAGCAGAAGTTAGAGTATGGAATAAAGGATCCATGGAAAGGTGCCTGCGGTTACTGGGAACGTTCTTCTAATAGATTTAAAATTGGATTTGGGAATCCCAAGTCTCATTGATTCCTGCTTTAGAAAACAGTTGCACTTCTCGTTGTCTGGGTGTGTATGTCTCCTCTTCTCCAGACATGTCCATCTCCAAGTTAAGGCTCTTACTGTTACCAATTAGTTTGCTCAAGAGGCAATGCTAATATAATGTGTCGAAGGCTCTAGCTTTGTTTTTGAAAGCATTATGTCAGTGTGACCTGATACGGTAACAGATGGGTGAGGCTGTGAGTTTTCCTTTGTTTGAAAACTAAGAAAATCTGTTCAAAATTTCTTTTCCTCCCCCCATGTGAAGTAATAACTCCTGAGCTCTCACAGTTAAGAAATGTTAGAAGTGTATGCTATTAACACATAACCTGCTTGTACTCCTGAAACATATGGACATATCTCTTCCCGCATTGAACAGTAACTTGCATCTAAATTTATTATTGGTTAATATATATATATTTTTTAAACCATGCTTAAAACTCCACACTAACTTGTGGAAGGACTGTGGATTCCAGCATGGCTCTAGGTGATGAAGTGCCTCAGCAGCAAAGCAGTGCATTTCCTTGTTGCCAATCATCCTCCTTCTCTGGCAGCGTTAAAGATAAAACTACTGTTTCAGATATACACAGCTCAATGGCTTCTCTGGTTTTGCAATCCACTCACTGTTTCTGTAGGGACATCAACACTGAAGCAGAAGCAATTTTTTAGCCTACCATACCGTATCTAAATGATCCTGGCAGGTTAGCTCCAATTAGTGAATTCTCAAATGTAAGTATCCCAGAGCCACAGAAATCATCAGGAATTATGCAGAGGCAGCAGGATTTGGCCACTGTTCATTGATTGCTTTCAAAGAGGCATTGCACAAGAAGTCTATTAAACATACATATAAGTTTGTCAGAGTACAGGTAAATGGAAAACAGACCCTGGAACAGATTTTCTGCAGGGTGTAGCACTGGGCTGAAGTGACACATCTTCATCTGCCTTACTCTGGGCATCTAGCTTTCTTAGATATTTTCTCATATATCCAATGATTTGTAGCAGACTACTTCTGCTTCTTCTGGTCTTTAAAAGGCACCAAACCTAAAGGAAGATGAATTAATGGGTTTTCAGGTGTGCTTGGTTCCTTTTCTTACTCTTTTGAAAATAGTACTTTCCCTTTCTTTGCAAAGCCAATAATGTTCCTTTGACATGGTAAGGGAGAAGCTTCCTGCTCCTCTTCATAGAGATGCTGTGTTCTTTCTGCAGCCAAGCACCTGTCCTCTCACTGTCAACAATCTCTTTTAGAAGTTGATACTTGCGAATTTTCTTTTAAGTGTAGACTCTCAAATAATTAAAAAGGTTTTAATGCAGTTTCTATATCATGAAAACATGGTTTACTGTTGAAGTTTTAGGTGCGGAGATCATAGATGTCTTTCTGCTGCAACTAAAGAAATATAAATGGGGAAGGGAAGAGCAGTTTTGCCAACTAGAAAAAAAATGAACTGCAAGAGGCATGGCAGCTCTGAGCTCAGAGGTTACTTTAAAAATAGATGACTTTTCAGAAACTGGCCAGTTTTCATGTGGATGAGATGGGAACTGGCTGCTTTCAGGAAGCTGCTCTTGCCTCTGGGAGCGTTGTGTGAGATATGAGGGAGGAGGTTCTCCAGTGAGAACTCTGTGACTTGAGTAAATGTGCACCTGGGTTGTCAGCACTTTGTGACACAGCCTTCCCTCCTGCTGTTATGGCATGTGTGACCTGTGTCCTCACCTTGCTTTAAGGCTCCTGCATCCATAGGAGTGAGGAAGGTGGCACACTATGGCCCTGTGAGCAATCACATCCAGGGGTTTGCAAGGTAGCCAAGGAAAAGATGTGAATTTCATCAAAGCAAAAAGATAAGAGGAGCGAGCACTTCAGAGGCAGTGATGAAACTGTCAAAAGGTGTTTTCTCTTTCAGAAGAGTGAGGGACTTGCCTACAAAGCAGGCATGTTTGTCAGGGAAGAGATGGAACCAGAGAATATGCCAGGGAGTTTACTCCTCAGAGTAATTTGCGGGAATAAGGCATCTGTTTCCATTGGCTTTAGTAGGCACTCCTATACTGTGGTACAATGAAGGTTATAAAAACAGATTTTTCATGCTAAGCACTGCTCCATCTTTCATCTGTGAAAGCATTTCTTTTCCTGCCTCGTTTGAGAATGTTTAAGTAATTCCAGTAATTTACAATAGTAATCATGTCAAGACTTTTTTTTTCCTTCCCCTAGCAAAGAGGGTAGGAAAAGAGGCTCTGTAGCTTCTTGCAACCCATAGCTCCTCCTGCAGATGTGTGTGCCTTCTCCATTTCTCCAGGTCTGCCTTTATCTGGGAATCAGTTCATCTAAGAAGCCTGTAGGGACCATCAACTATATCTGAATCTATGTATGGTAACGGGAGAGGTAGCAGGCTAGTAATTGATTGTGTAATTTAAGCAGATAAGGAAATTAGGGAACTCTCAAGCCAAAGAAGTTACAAACATGTTAAAAGGACTGATGAACGTTTAAATAATCCAGATTTGTTTGCATTTTAAGCCGTTTTTTCAGTATATCATTTTTATGTTCAAAGTATGGAGGTAGAAACATGCATTCCTAAGATGAGGAGTATTTGAGTAAACAGGAAGCAATAATGTTACACAGTTGAAAAAACACAAAACCACC
>PPHD01027922.1:0-11030 GCA_002909625.1 Bambusicola thoracicus
CCCTAATGACCTATAGCCTTGTCCTTGAGTGTACCAACCACCTGTCTAATTTGGCAACAGCCTCAAACTGACTGAGGTGCACTCCATCCCATTAGTCATGTCATTAATGCAGATGTTAAATAGTATTGACCTAAATACCAGCAGAGGAATGATACTACTTATTTGTTGTCCTGAGTCAGTCCTTCCTAAATAGTCCTAGATCCCTGTGATCCCTCAATTTCTGTGAGCCTGGATACTACTTCCAAACAGATTTACTCTATAAGTAATAGGTACTATCTTCCAAAGATGGTTGAGATCAACCTTATAATAATAATATGAGGAATCTTAGCAACATGAACATAATGATAAACATAAACCACAGGGTCTGTGGACTGGACCCTGTGGAACATGGGACATGAGAAGTCAGTGATGCCCTTAGTGAAGGTGTACACAGGGTGGGTGTCAAGTACGGAACCTTATGGAGGTCCTCACTGCTTGCATCACAAAGGCCAGCAACCCTGGTGCTCCATCTCCCAGTCTGGCTTCCTGCAGGCGCAGTTACCTCCACGCTTCTGCCAACATAAAACATTGCTCAGGTAGGTAGTGAAAAACATGAAAGTGAGTGAACAGCTGTTGCTTATCTGCTTTATTTTGGAAGTAATTTGTCCTGGTGGCTTGAGAATGCCCATCAATAAATCACACCAGAAATCTGAAAGACTTCAACTACATGCTTAATCTTCACAAGTAAAAACAGTCTGATTCATACTGTCATTTCCAGAGAAGCAATAGAACTATTTCTCACTAACTACAGAACCATGAAAAGAGACAAAAAAGTTGAAGCAAATATATAGTTAATACAGTATGTAACTTTCATGGCTTAGCTCTTCTGTGATCTCTATTCGCTGTCTAGTTCTACTTGGTGCAAATAGAACCTTACAGTATTGCATGATAGAGGAGTGAGGATGGATTAAAGCATAAAGATAGAAAAAAAAGGAAGGTCTGATGTATTGTGACAAGCTGTCTGATGTATTGTAAACAAAATACTAGCAACATGGATGTTCTCCTGGACACAAATGGCTTGGGCCAGCCGGTTTTCAGTTTTCAGTCTGTTTCCTACTCTGTACATCTAAATGGGGACTATAGTTGCATCTAATGAAAATGAGAATTGTAAGCATATCTCCCATGTAAGTTGCTGAGAAAAATCATTGAGCATCTACTCTTTGCCTCTGTCTATCATCTTGAGCAGTGAAGAGAAAGACAGTGGATAAGCCTTTGAGAGGCTCAGCTGGTAAACAGAAATCACCCATTATGATTTCTGTCATCCCAGAATGTTTTGCTAGTGAGTGAGTGATACAGTTTGGATTAGATTGGAGAATGCTGCAAGAAGACTGAATTCCCAAAAGATGTCTTCAGCAAATAACATGACATTTCTGTATGTTCGTAGGCCTCACCATAAATGTTCAGTAAATACAGTAGATGCTTGATGTTTGCATTAATTTGTACTATTTTCTCCAGTGGTTTTTTTTTTTCTTACAAATTAAAGATGATTGATACTGAGATAACTGGATCACAGGCAAATTGTTTGAACACTGAATAGATTATTGAACTTCTTCAGAAAAGCCAGTGAATTGTCTTCGTAGAGGAAAATGTGAATGATTTCTGCAAGAACTGGACACAGTTGATTTTAGCTGACCTTTACTAGCCAGAAGAGACATGGATCTGTTTTACAAATTTCATGTTATTTTCCTTGTTCATAACAAGTTAGAAGTGAAGAAAAGGTAGTGGACACGAGCTGATGCTGAGTCTTGAGTTATCCACCTTGGTGATGAAACCTCTGAGGGTGTATCTTTCCTGTGGTGAGCATGACACGTCTTTTGCTGCAATGCCTGAATAGCAGTGTTGGTTGCTTCTGTGGTGCAATGCTGTGCAGAAAATGAAATAGAAAGTGTACTTTGCTTCTTATTGCAGTTGCCATGTTTGGGAATAGGTTTGCCTACAGGCAGATAGAAACAGTTCTGAGGCAATGACAAACTGTATTCTGATGTTTGGACTTTCCAGCACAACTATCAGTGAAACATAGTCTTCAGTTAGGTTAGGAGAAGGAAGCAACTCAGGTACAAGAAATCATGCTAGAAGCAGTGAAACCATTCAGAGCAAGAGGAATTTACAGAACTTACAACATCAGCTCCTTCACAATGAAATTGAGTGACTTACTTTCCTAAGGCAAACTGGAAATGTAAGGAGTTGAAAAACTTTCTGTGATGCAGTCACCTTCAGTTTGTCTCGTCTTCTGGAAGAACCAGAGAAGTCTTTGGCTGCTTCATTCTCCTCAGGACCCATTATCAAGCAATATGCCATACCTCTGGTTACCATTTGAGGTGAAAAGCTAATCCAAGGAAAATACCTTCACTTTTATCACAGAATTACAGAATGTCAGGGATTGGAAGGGACCCTGAAAGGTCATCTAGTCCAATCTCCCTGCCAGAGCAGGAACACTAAGATTACGCCACATGGGAACATGTCCAGGCGGGTTTTGAATGTCTCCAGAGAAGGAGACCGCACTTCTCTGAGCAGCCTGTTCCAGTGTTCTGTTACCCTCGCAGTGAAAAAGCTTTTTCTAGTATTTATGTGGAGCATTGTATGTTCCAGCTTGCGCCCACTGCCCCTTGTCCTGTCACTGGATGGATATCACTGAGAAGAGCCTGATTCCATCCTCCTAACACACACCCTTTACATATTTATAAACATTAACGAGGTCATCCCTCAGTCTACTCCAAGCTAAAGAGACCCAGCTCCCTCAGCCTTTCATTGTAAGGGAAATGCTCTCAGGTCAGTTTCTGGCATGCGGTTATCATGGTCGCCAAGTCTAGTTTAGGAAAAGAATATTACAGGAAAACAAGTCCTTCCAATCACCTGGAAGGAGAAACAATATTCTTTAAGCAATATGTCTACTTAAAACAAGTTGCATGCATCCACTATGAGCATTCATGGCAGACACTCTTTTTTGTGCAAGCAGACTTGGAAATAACAGAGAAATTTAAAAATATATAATTTAATAAATAATGAAAACTCACAGTAGATGCAGAAATCAGATTTAGGGTTACTTACCCATATACAAGCAAGAAACCTCTGGATAAGCAAGATGTAAATGACCATTCAGCTGCTGTAATAGGACAGACAACTGCACTCCAGAACAGTCAAAAAGCTTGCCTTGATGCATTTGGAAGCCACAAGATTTCACCTCCCTCCCAGTTTGCCTTAGGAGGAAGCAACAACTGTCTTGTGAGCTATTGTGGGTGGCAGCTCAGTACTTTCACAGAGTAAATAAAGTATGTTGTCTGTACAGAGACAGTAATCTAACAGAAAGAAAGTAGCCATAATGTATAAAGGAACACAAGGCAGAAAACAAGAAATAAGAAGTAAAGACATGAAGTCAGGAATATGACACCAGTGAGACTGCAAAATCAGGCACTCAGAAATCAGGAAAGGGAGAAAACTGAGCAGAAGTTTCACTCTCCCCATCTAGATTTGTCTGAGTCAGATTTCTCTATTTGAGATAGAGCATTTTTAATTTGCTAAATACTGGAAGGATGGAGAAGCAGGGAGGGATGACAGTACAGCCACCACAAGCTGCTCGAGACACCCAGGCCAGTATGGGATGTGCAGTCTAAAGACTGTATCTCCCTTACCTTCGTATTTTTATGGTGACAGTTCTAGGAGATCTGATAAATGGAAAGTTCAGACTGGTGCTTTTGTTGAGCCACTTTAAGTTATACACCACACTGAACACTCAGCTTGCACATATTTTACTTCAACTATAGCAGCTAAAATTGAAATCCTTACCTGAGTACTTGGGGACTGGCATTCACTGCAAGAACCCCATGTTACTGGCTGTGCCTTGAACATTGCTGAGAGACAACTGCTGCCTGACAGAGCTCACAGACTGAGCCAGCAGTTAGTATAAATCTCCATCAAGGAAATAGTTCTTGCTATTTTAAATTGAGCCAAGACAATTCCTCCCAATTACCTAGGCCTTGTCTCCCCTCCTGCACCACTAATGCTTCAGTCAGTAACTCTCCGTATGACCTATAGGAAAAGAGTCTTAAGGCTTCACTTAGACTTTCTCTGTAACCAAGACATAACTTTTTCCAGAAAGGAAGCTCCTATTTCTAGATTTTCTCAGAGCTGGCAGCAAAGCTGATGTGTTTATATTTACATTGTTGTTAATTTTCTCTCCCTATCCTTCATGAACATATTTCTTCATGAACACACAAGTGCATGTGCACATGTGCTAACACAAACACAGACCTATATTTGTTTAGACAGACTTGCTTCACAGTCTATGGATGAACATATTTGAATATAGTTTTTATGTCTGAACTAAAAATAAATACTCACCGCTAACACATCAAATACCCACACAACTGTGACTGCATGTTGATTATGACAATAGCCAGCTGTCATAGAAACAGAATCATAGAATCGTTTGAGTTGTAAGGGACCCTTGTAAGGTCATTTAGTCCAACTCCCCTCCAATGAACAGGGGCACTTATAGCTAGATCAGTTTGCTGAGAGCCCCATCCAGCCTGACCTTAAATGGTCTCCAAGAATGGGACATCCACCACTTCTCTGGACAACGTGTTCCAGTGCCTCCCCAACTGTACTGTAAAAAATTTCTTCCTTATATCCTGTCTAAATCTCTCTCTTTTAAGTTTGAAACCATTTTTCCTTGTTCTGTCACAGCAGACCCTGCTAAAGAGTCTGTCCCCTTCTTTCTTATAGCTGCCCTTCAGATACTGAAAGGCTACTATCTGGTCCCCCTGAAGACTTCCCTTCTCCAGGCTGAACAGCCCCAACTCTCAGCCTGTCCTCATAGGATCCATCCCTTGGATCATTTTTGTAACCCTCCTCTGGATGCACTCCAACAGGTCCATGCCTCTCCTGCGCTGAGGACTCCACATGTTCATGCAGTATTCCAGATGAGTTCTCATCAGTGCAGAACAGAGGGGCAGGATCACCTCCCTCGACCTTCTGACCACGCTTCTTTTGATACAGCTCAGGATGGGGTTGACTTTCTGGGCTGCATGGGCACATTGCTGGCTCATGTCCAGCTTTCTACCCACCAGAATCCCAAGTCATTTTCAACAGGCCTGTGTTCAATCCTTTCATCCCTCAGCTTGAATTGATAAGCAGAGGTTGCTGCAACCCATGTGCATGACCTTGCACTTGGCTTTGTTGAACCTCATGAGATTCTCTTGGACTCACTGTTTGAGCCTGTCTAGGTCTCTCTGGATAGCATACCGTCCCTCAGGCACATCAGCCATAGTTTGGTGTCATCCGCAAACTTGCTGAGGGTGCACTCAATCCCACTGTTGATGTCACTGATGAAGATATCAAAGAGCACTGGTTACAGTACTGACCCCTGAGGGACACTGTTTTGTCACTGATTTCCACCTGGGCACTGAGCCATTGACCACCACTCTCTGGGTAAGATCTCATGACCAGTTCCTTGTTCACTGAACAGTCTACTCATCCAATCCATATCTTTCCAATTTGGAGAGAAAGATGTTGTGGGGAATTGTGTCAGTGACCTTACTGAGGTCCAGATAGATTACATCAGTGGCTCTTCCCTTGCCCATTGGTGCAGTTACACCACCATAGAAGGCCACTAGTTTGGTCAGGCAGGACCTGCCCTGAAGCTATGCTGGTCATCTTGTATCATATTCCATGTTCCTTAGAGTAGGTTCCAGAAGAACCTGTTCCATGATCTTCCCTGACACAGAAGTGAGGCCAACAGTTCAGTAGTTCCCTGGGTCATTCTTTTTGCCCTTCTTAAAAGTGGGTGTGATGTTGCCTTTTTTGCAGTCACCAAGGACTTCACCTGACTGTCACAACTTTTCAAATATCATTGAGAGTGGCTTGGTGACTACACCGGCCTTTTCTCTCAGGACTCTAGAATGCATCTCATTGGGACCCATAAACTTGTGAATATCTACTTTCTTCAAGTGGTCACAAAACTGATCTTTGCTTACAGTGGGAGGAGCATTGCTTCCCCAGCTCCATCTTCCAAACCACCCACTCAAGGGGTGTGTGAACAGCAGCTGCAAGTGAAGACTGAGGCAAAATAGTTGTTGAGTAGCTCAGCCCTCTCTTTGTCCATTGTTATTAGCCTGCCTGTGTTGTTCACTACAGGGTGGTATGCCTTCTTGGACTTTCCTTTTGGTTGATGTAACTGAGAGACCTTTCTTCTTTGTACCCCTTGCCAAGCCCAATTTCAGATGGGGCTTGGCCTTTCTGACCCCATCCCTACACAGCCTAGCAGCATCCCTATACTCTTCCCAGTTACCTGTTCCTGTTTCAACCACCAACACATTTTCTTCTTGCTCTCCAGTTTGACCAGCAGGTCCTGGTTCATCCATGCTGGTCTCTTGCCTTCCTTTCCTGACTTCCTACACCTGGAAAAGGAGAGCTCTTGTTCCCTAAGGAAAGTTTCTTTAAAGATCTGCCAGCTCTGCTTTCTAGCTTCCATTTTGCAGTAGACTTTCAAATAAGACTTACTACAATGCACCACACTGTTCCTAGAATCTAACATGGAGGACATCTCTAAAATGGAAAGGGGCACAAAAGCAGGCTGTGTGTTAAGTCTAAAATAACAACACTAACAACATCAAAATTGTTCTTCTGTTTAAAATGAATAATTCACCTGGCGGCTAGTGGAAATAATGCCAGCTTCAGCTGATGTGGCATGGACAGAAGCAATAATTTTGTTCAGGTTATTGAATCACACACATTAGCATGTGGCACTGCATCTTACTTTACTAAGGAAAGGGTGGTCAGGCACTGGAATGGGCTGCGCAGAGTGGTGGTGGAGTCACCGACCCTGGTGGAATTCAAAGAGCGTTTGGATGTTGTGTTGAGGGACATGGTTTAGTGAGAACCATTGGTGATGGGAAAATGGTTGGACTGGATGATCCTGTGTGTCTTTTCCAACCTTAGTGATTCTATGATTCTATCTGTAGTTCCTCAGAGACCCTCACTGAAAAATAACAGCACAGCTGGGTCACCACAGTCCTCTGCAGTAGAGTGGCAAATGAAGAAGTGAGCCAGTACCTTACCACATGAACCACTCCAGCCACAGGGGCATCACAGCTTTTGTCCATCGCACAGCTTTTGCTGAAAGAGATGAAAGTTTTTACACTGTAGTCTACTACTGTAGAAGCATGTAATTTAAGCTGTGAACTCACTGAGGAAACAGTTTACATTGATTAGGGTGTCTTCATGGATAGTCTAAGAACAGTTATAAAATTACTACACCATAAAAACTCATTTGCAGGTTCATGAGCACTGAGGGCTTTTTTTTCTGGGCCCACTTACAGGCTGTGCCTGTGTCAGAACAGCTTCAGCTTTACAACTGTGTTCTCTCTTCTAATCACTGTCCTTAGCTCTATCTGCATAACCTTGCAGACAATGTCCTGGCTTTCTTTCTGTTTCCTATTTCTGTCATTCAGATGTACTTTCTGCTGAGCCTGTTCTGATGCACACAAGAAATCTCAGAATTCACGTGACATCAAAGTGCTTGGTTTTTAAATTCCACTGAGATTGCCTCAGGGGAGGAAAATACCTCCTTGTTTGTTCTTTAATATATAGTCCATTTGTTCATTAGAGCATTTGTCTGGTTGTCACTGAAGTTCTGGCACGCTGCATTTTCTGTTTTGCAAAAGTTAGCAGGGGCAAGCCAACAGTTTTGATCTTTGCTATGTTACTACAGAACATGGATAGATTTCTCAAGGCCTTGTCTGCCTCCTTTTCCCCTTTTGAGAACAGAATGTCCAGGGCATGTATTTGTTAACTGGAGCTTGTAATGGAATAGATTAATGATTTGATTATCATGATATAAGGCCCAATTTTGAAAGCGCATTATTAACTTTAAGCACTAATATTCTCATTCAAGTCAGTCATTATTCCTTTGCTTAAGTACTTAGTTGAAGTGAGTCCTGAATATGAGGCAGCCCTGTGCTATAAAATTAATTCCCTGAATGCCTCTCTGCCCCAAGGGCTTAGCTGCTTTGCTAGCAGAACCAACACAGAGAAATTATATATACCATGCACAATGAGAGTTAATAGCACAGCTTGATGTGACAGCTGCCTGAGAGAATGACCAGCAGGAGAAAGATTTCAAAGTGAAACTGAAAACTAACAAGCCAATGAACCTTACAGCTTTTTGTGGTCAAGCTCACTGAGCTGATGAAAGCTGCAGCCTCTGAGAGCAAAGTCCTGTAGAGTGCAGGATGAGAAGCTGCCAGACTACGCTGAGGCTGTGGTCAGCTATCCTCCAGCCTCATGCCCTCAGAGCTCTGCTCATGTGGCAAGAAACCCCAGCAGTGAGAACACATGGCTGCAAGGGGGGAAATGCCTCCTGCAAAGGACATGGTGGAAATCAGCTTATCTGCACCAAAGCTACAGCTGCAAAAGTCAGAGCAGATTTCAGATGTTCTCAGTTATAGGCTCCTAACGCCATCAGGGCATAGGTGGGCTTGATGACAGGATGGTGAGAAAGTGTAGAGGAGGATTCTGGTTGCTTTTTTTGTTCGTTTGCTTTGTGAGCTCTTGCCTGGTTCACAATTCTGCTTGCTTGTTCCAGAGTGGAGAGTTTTGGTGAATTCTGGGCAGGAATGATGCAAATATCTCTCACTCCTCCTGCCCCTCCACTACTTCCCCTCCCCTCTGCAGTGAAAGCATTTACAAGGGAATACAGAGACCAAACTTCTGGAAAAATCTAACGTTGTCTCTCTGCCTCAGTGGCCAAATTGAGGAGATGGGAGTCTGCTTTAAAGAAGGAAGAATATATGGTATTATTTTCCTCTCAAAGAGCAAAGTATGAGAGTTTGAATTAGCTAAGACTGTCCTGCATTTTAGAGAGCATTCACACGGGCAGCTTTCCCAGATCTGTCCCTCAGTTTATATCTGAGTTATCTTGTCATGAAAACCAGAGGAAGAGCTCAATCCCTTCACTGTATAAATAGAGTGGCAGAGCTATCCCAGGGAAAATGCCTCCAGAAGATCTATTTGTACAGATTATTATTGTGCAGAATTTCAGCAAAGTTTTTTGTGCTTGGGATGAAGAAAAATGCCAAAACTTGTTCCACAGCCTCGCTCATACTTTCTACCACTGAGCAGTGGCCAACTGCACTACCAGAGACCTTTCTCTTGCAGCATCTCCCCAGGCATGGGTACAAAGCCCTGTGCCTATAAGATCCTGCCAGTCAAAGACCTGGATGGGAATGGTTCTTTCTGTCCAAGTCCCTCATATCCTGTCTGACAGCCTTAAGCTTCTTTCTGCTGAAACGCCCTGTCAAAAATGGGAAATTGAGATCAATTTAACAGTTGAAGTAATAAATTAACATTTTCATTATCATTTTATTGCTTTGTCAGAGGTTGGTATAAGGACTATTTTTCTACAAGCCCATCTCAAAATCTGGAAAAAAAAAATAGCATTAAACACATAAGAGATAGCTCACTCTGAGGTCTTTCAGACATGAAGAATTTGGGAGAGGACATTATATGGTCCAACTGAGTATCTCAGTCCAGCTCTGTATCCAGCTCAATACCTCCAGGTCCATTTCCTCTACACAGTCTTCCAGCCACTCTGCCCCAAGCCTGTAGCATTGCCTGGGGTTGTGGTGGCCAAAGTGCAGGACCCGGTACTTGGTCTTGTTAAACCTCATCCCAGTGGCTTCAGTCCAGCTATCTAGCCTATCCAGATCCCTCTGTAGGGCCTCACTACCCTCAGGCAGATCGACACTTCCAGCCAACTTGGTGTCATCTGCAGACTTACTGAGGGTCCACTCAGTGCCCTCATCCAAGTTATCAATAAAGATATTGACATGACACAGTGTTTAATGCAAATCAACAGATTTTTCTGTGCAAACATCTTTTTATGGGAACATACTGTTTTCAGATGTGACCTTATCTACAGAGACTAAAAAGGGCAAAGACAGATCTCAGTAAGATGGTTTTTAAATTTCATGCAGAAAACAATCAACCTCTCAGTGAAAACAGACATTTCAAGAGGTAAATGGTGTTTGAACAGGTGTGCTCATTACTGTGTCTTCCAAAAAAAGTGAAAAGCAAACAACTTTTAGAGCATTTAGCATAATAACATTGTGAGGTGGACATTTTCTGGCATTACCTAGGCCTGAACATAACCACATGTACTTCTCAGTACACTAAGAAATCGGAAAAACACTATTTCTTTGAGATTTTGTCCAGTTCCTTTTTTCTTGTTAGGCTAAAATAAATGTGAGATAAGATTGTTCCCTATAAATTTTAGTGCACCTACTTTCTGGTTAGGTCAGACAGTAAAAAGCGTAGAAAGAGATTAATGTGAAAAACTGTTTTGGGGTGTTCATCAAAACATTTCATCAGTCAAAAATGGGATTAAGCTGGTGTTATCATAAAAAAAAAGAAAAAAGTTATTATATTATTAAAGCAAAGCTGAACAAAACAAACACCTTAGGTGTGGGAGGGAGTAGAGCAAAAGGTGTAACATGAAGTCTGAATTTAGATTTTAATGTTCACAGTCCTGCCTTGCCCTTATTCATGCAACCAGAATGGTCACCCACATTGTGATCCTTCACTTGTCTCTGTGATTCTGTAGTTTTCAGGCATCATCTGTGTTTCAAAGGATGGAGAATGGAATTAAAGATCTGGGCTCCACTTTTACAGAGGTCAAGAGCAATGTGGAGTGCAAAATGAGCAATGTAAGGCATTACAGGTTGTAGGGGACTTCTAAAGTATCTGTGCTGAAGGACAAGCAAAATGTTGTAGTTCTTGCAGCCAGTTCATGGCGAGGCCATGATCAAGTTCCTTGTCCTTGTATTCCCTTGGTCTCGCTGCAGTTGGCAGAATTTTTCCAGGTGATTCAGAATGGATTTCAACCTCTGTTTCATGTGCACCAAAATACTTACTAAGAGCACTGTGATAGAGCACAACTTGGAAGGTCAGGGATACTCTGCTTCAGCTAATTGTAAAGAAACTAGTGCTTTGGGGAA
>PPHD01027923.1:0-11029 GCA_002909625.1 Bambusicola thoracicus
TTTCAGGTTTAGAACAGAGCACTCAGGAATAAGGGTTACAACTTTTATAAATTTCTACTAAAATTCAGATTGACTGAAAACTTATTGAAAGTAAGTAACATGAATAATAACTTCCAAAGAGAAGGCTGTTGATCAACGGATGAATTAATAGCCACTTTCTGGAGGAATTTTAGGATTACGTAAAGAAACTATAAAGAATAAGAACACTGAACTAAAAAATAAATCAACACTATTCCTGAGAAATAATTTAAAACAGAGGGATTTGGTTAAAGAGAAGGTGGGTTAAACCTTGCAGGTATTAAAGTAATTACTCACCTGCAGAAATACCCTGGGAAGGAAAAAAAAAAAACCTACTGTGTAGTAGTAGAGTGTGGCTAAGGATAATAAAATATTGCTCAGAATAATACATTTTTATGTCTCAAAAATCATGAAGAAGTTCAACTTAGAACAAAGTCTTTTATCTAATGTGAAAAAGATGGAAAGAATCACACCCCAGATGTGAGAAAAACTCAAGGATCTCATTATGCTGAAATAAAAGAGTAGAATAAGCACTAGGGTAACCTCCAGACTCAGTGTGATCTCTCTGTGGAAAAAGCAAATGAGAACGGACGCATTTGGTGGCTTATTTCCAGCTGAAGGAAACAATAAGTTGAAATCATTCTGCAAGGAACTGGAGAAATTTTAACTGTTTTCTCTTATGTTTTTGAAAGTTTTGCTTATGAAAATCTATTTTAAATTTGACAGATAAACAGAAAATGAACTAAACTCAGAGGTGAGGGCCTTTATTGGTACAGTTTACCAAAATGTAGACTAATAGAGGATATGATTTATCTCCACAAAGATGCCATGGAGGAAAACAGCAGGGAAGGAAAATGGCTATTTAAGATAAATGGCAAACTTGGCAGGAGAACAAGTAAAGGCAGGCCAGTCAAGCATGAGTTTTGGCTGAAAGGTGGAATATGCTTTGTAAGCACCAGAGCAGTGAAGTTACTTAACTCAGTCTTTCAGTAAGAGTGTAGAAACAAAGTTCTGTTCATACAGGTAAACATTTGGAAAGGAATTTGTGGTTTGCCTGTACTGAGGGGGGACTGGTCTTAATGTTACAAAAGTACTTTTCTGATCTCATGTTCATACTAGCTCATTGTCATGCAAGCTCTTACTGCAATGTGCATAGCTATTTCATATCAGAATCATATAAGAAGGACTTATCCCTCATAGATGTCGATAATTTACTCCTGTATATTTTAGTAAGTATCTCTAGGTTTACTTTACAGATGAAAAAAAGAAATAGACACCTTCAAGGCTTGATTCATTTGACCTGCTTTATGAGACTATATTCTGAAGTCAAAGATAAATTGCACCATAAACATACCTATTTCCTTTCATTTATAAAGAAATCTCAGATAAGCTGCTCTCCTCCCGGGCTATATGCATACTCAGAAATTATATACTGCCAAAATATGTTCCTGAGTCTTAGTACTCAATGACTGCGAAGTTGTCAGAATGGATTTTTGACCTCAGTCAGCTAGTGCTCTCTCCAAACATTTCTGAGCATTATTTGGGATTTAATTTAGTCGGAAACTGCTCCCAATGGGCAGTTTGGCTGCTAGTGAAATTTACTGTCATGTACGTGAACCATTCAATACCAGTTGACCTCCACAACCAAATCCTGGTTACTTTTTTTTTTTTTTTTTTTTTTTTTTTGTATGATACAGCTGTATTAGATAGACACCTATCTGCAGTGTCTACTCTTTGGGAAATGAGTAGTGTTGGGTGGTTTACATTTGGGAATTATTTTTTCTTTCCTTATATGATTGATATTTCAGTGGCTTCTAGCAATTACAATAAAGCTAGCCATATAAGTAAAGGCAAATAAGGTTCACTGCTCAAAATGAAGTTTATAGTTCAGAACTGGAGTAGTTCAGAGCTAGTACTGAAACTGACAGGCTTTTGCCTTAAGAAATTGTCTATTTATTTATTTATTTATTATTTTAATAAGTTCTAATCCATTTTAGGGTTAAAATAGCTCATGTTACAAGTATAGATTTTTTTTTTTCGACTATTTATCCTCCAGGTCAGATGAGCACAGATAGAACTTGTAACATTTCTTCCCTCACCTAGTTTTGCAAAGTCAGATATTTAGACCAGAGTGTTTCAATGTTCTCTTAAAGGAAGAATGAATTTGATATTCCTGAAATGCTGTCTTCATATGTCTTCAAAATTAAAGCAGAGAAACTTTTTGGTGATGTCACAAGCTCAGTCTTGTCATGTCAGACTCCTGATGTCATTTTGACTGTTAATCACCACTCACTCTGCAGTATTTGGAAAGAATGGAGCTACAAAGACATGAAAGCTAAAACATGCAGAAAAAGCATAACGTAATATTAATCATAAGGAACCTTTTTCCAGCACTTTCAAGAAAATTATTTATGTTACAGTAGTGATTCCTGATGTAGAGGTCATGACTATTAGTAGTTTTAACATTAATCAAAGGCCTGAACGCAATTCATTTCTTCATGAAAGTTTGGTGTGTGTTCACAGGAGGGAAAAAATGTGCAGACTAAAAGTAAGAATTAAGCTGGGAAAGCTGGTTTGAAATCATCAAGATTCAGACAAATTTTATTATAGTCACCATACAAATATTTTCTTGGAAATGATATCTTTCCTTTTCAAAGATAGTTGCAGAGAAAAGATACCGAGATCACAGACTAATAAAGAAAATTCTCCCAATTCTCAGCTCAGTAGTGTATCTTATGTATTTTTCAGATTTCTCAAAAAACCAAAGAAAAGCTGCACATTGTTTAGAGACACAGTATTCGGACATACAGGTACATAGAGTATATAATCACTGCAGACAACATAGACGTAACTAATTAAGATTTTAATGACCTACTTTGAGTAATGCTACCAATTTGTTTGTAATAACATAGAGCTTCACACAGCTGCAAAATTTACTTTATAAATGTGGTAAAGTATGAGGCTGTCCATTCCTGCTAAGCTTTCTATACTGCTAGTACTCTGTGGAAATATACATAGTAGCTCAGTTTTATCTGTGGAACTTGTGGTATCTGTAGCATAAGCAGACCTACAAAATGTCTAGTTAAGAGCATATTATGTAAAAAATCTGATAATTCCTCAGCATTTCAGTTTATTAATATATGTTTTTCTTCCCCCCTGCTCCTTCCCCCATCACAAGGGGAAGAATCACTATCAATAATAGCATAATGCATGGTGGATTAAGTCATTCACTGTGACACCTTTGTTAGGTTTTCTGCAGCACTATTTATAGCCCCTATAAGTGCTTTTCCTTCTGCTGTTGTTCTTTTGCACTCTCAGAAAAGTAACTTACCATCCCAATCAAAGGATGATTACTGGACAGAGGCCAGCTAGTTTCTCTTGAGAACTTTACATCAGCCAGGATGGAAGAGGAACTCTTAGATTTCCCTAGCCCTGATGCAGTCAGGAAAGCCTAAAGGCATACATCACCTCATGTGTAGATTGTTCTGTTTGCTTTTACACTTGGCAGGCTCCTAAGACTCAGGAATGCACATCCTTGAATAAAAACTATCTATACAGTGTGAGCAATCGTTATATCTGATTAGGAAGCACGGAAAGAAACACACATGTGGTTGACTCTGTTCCTCTGATGTCTGTGGCTTTTTGCTGACAGGAAGGAAATCCTTTTTAAAACCTTTTTATTTTAAGAGTTCAAATAGATTTCAAACTATGTGAGCCAAAACTTGCTCTCAGTTACACCCATGCACTCCTACTGACTGTCATGTGAGTGTGCTGGGGTGTCTCCAGAGAGAACAAGACTTGCTTTGCTTTTTCTGAAGTATTTTTTAATTTATGTCAAATTTGCAATAAAATGTCCAGAGGAAGTTTTTTTAAGTGTGAATTCCAGCTGAATGAACTGCACAGGGATCAATGTCCAAAAAGATATAGCTTAACAGATATTTTCTAGAGAGTGAAACTATGTTGGCTGTTCTTTCTTTGGACTAGATCTCAAGCTGTTTAGCATGTATGTATCAAGTAGCAAAGTGCAAAAGACATACCTGAATAAACATCTCCTTAGCACCAAAGAGTGTCATCTATGCTGTTGATAAAGGTGTGCCATTTCAGGCTCTCCACCTAATGAACTCTCGATCTCAGCTGGTAGAGTACTGGAACATTGCAGCCTTCTATTTTCTCAGTCCAGTTTCTCATTTCACATTGTCTCCCATCATGGACATTTTTTTCACAGTCACAGACAGGAGGTGAACGTGTCTGTGTTTAGAAATGCCTGCTATGTCTCCTCTGTGGGACTTGAACAAGCTTAGGTCAGTTACTGGCATGTAAATTCAGAAGCACAGATCAAAAATTTGCTTAAATCACTGAGCCTGACAAGGCCGCATTCTTTCTACGTATCATTTTCCATAGACACTTAGACCTGGACTCATTCTGTGCAAATTTAGTCACTTTACTGAGATTCCTGGGGAAGATCTCCAAAGTCTGATTAAATATTTTTTGGCCTTCAGGAAGTACTGATTTCTGTCCACTATCTACAGAGCAAGTTCATAGTATTTTCACTGAGGTCAGGTGTCTCGGTGTAGTTCTTAGATTGAGAACTGAAATAAAAGTAGGATCTGGCCCCTTTTCTTCTGCTTTTAACACCCTTCAGAATCCAATTTTGGTGCTGAAAGACTGTTATAAAACGGCATGGCATGACCAATGATAAATTGCATCCTTTTCTCATCTTTTTCTGGATCCTCATCTGTTAAATATTCCCTGACTTGTAGTTACACAGCTGATTATTTCCCCCTAAGTACGTCATCCTGCACTTGTCCCTATTAGATAGCATCCTGGGTTTTATCCAGGTTAACCTGCTTGGAAGTGTTGGTAATTTTCCACCAAGTATTTCCATGGTGTTTTTATTAATATGAACATCTGTCTTGGGTCAGAGCTAGAAACAGCAAAATAGATGAGAGGCTCTTTTTGTGCTAGTCTTCAGCATGTTTAATTTAGAAAGTGCAACAAGTTTTCTCCATTTATTGTATCAAGGTTTGGCACACATGAATAGTACTAAATTGCCTGTTAATTCCTAAGTTCAGTAGTCATAATTAACAAGTCTGGCACATACATAGAATGGTATGATTATCGCTAGAAATAGCTTGCTCAAGTTAAGAAAGGAACTAATATATTGGTAGAATATTGATTCTTCTATCATTTCATCCAGTTGTTAAAATCAATAGATGTATTTGCAATGTAGCTACAACTTTGTCTCAACACACACAATTAAAAAAAAAAAAAACAACAAAAAACAGCTGTGTTGCATATTAGTGTAAAACTTGTTTAACACACTGAATTGCAATGCTTACATTACAGATATGCCACATATATCAATTACTGGTCTAGCATAAGTGGAAACCAGGTCCAGTAAAGAAAAACTGACAATAAGAATTCTTAACTTTCTCAGAATTTCACTCTCAGAACAACATTTTTGCAGAATTACTCATTCTGTCAAGCATATTTCTTTAAGTACTCTAAGGAACTGTCTTCTTTCACACCAAGAACACATGGAATCTCTGGACTTCTGTGATTTTTGTGTGGAAACCATTCTCTTTTATAAAGTGGTCTATATTCTTTCCCCTGTAAGTAGATTGTGTTTTTTACCTGACGTTCTTACTTACACTAGTGAAACTGTCTTTGTTTTAAATGAAACTTACCTAGGTAAAACATTTCATGAATCAAAATCCATTTTGGTGTAGGTGTTCATATTGAGAACATCTTTGTAATTCAAGTATTTTTGCATGTTACTGCAAATACTTTGAACTCACCTCACCTCACGGTAGCAATGCTACTTGATTTCCAGGGAAAGAGGGCAATAATGAATGATTCCAACAGCCTGATCGCCTGTGTCACATTATCTCCCTAAGAGCTTAGTTTGAGCACACAATAACAGGCACCATAGGCTGCAACTAGTCAGTATTTGTGACAGAGAAAACTGTTGATGCACTTCCTTCTTTCACTGCAGTTTTACTGGTCTTGATGACTATGTAGTCTTCGTTATTAACATATCATACCCTACACACTGTTGAGTCTCAGAAAGATGGTAAGCAGCTGGAAGCTTGTGCCTGTTGCCAGAAGGGAAACAGACTCCCACACACAGAGCTTAATGTAACAACAATCCTTACTTATTGGCAAGGAAGGGTGTGTGTGTGTGTGTGTGTGTGTCTGTGTCTATGTATGTGTGTGTGTGATGGCGGTTTAAGAAACTATAAATCCTTCTCATCTTGTGTCAAAAACATCACTCAGGCTGAAGGCTAAGAGGTAGTTCCACTGCCAGTCCCTAACTTCTGGGGACTTGATTTGGCAAAAAGACCGCACTCTTTGCATGTCCTTTCTCTCTTTCTTCATGCTGTGCATCATTTCAGCTGACAGATTTACACAGGAAACCTGGCTCAGCAAGGCCTGCCGTAGTTTGTGGCAAACAAGAATATGAGGGAATTAACTTCTGGCCTGCTGGCAGTGGCTAAATCTGCCAAAGCAGAGCTGGGTAATTTGGTTTCTTTCTTTTGTTGATTTTGTGCCAGCCCACAAGAGAGGATTAAGCAGCTAAATTCTGCATGGAGAACTCTACCCCTTTCGCTCAAATCCTATTGTCTTGATAGAATGACAGTAGCTAGTTGTGCCAATCTTTAACATTTTGCTGGCATTTCCCCAGAACATATCAGCTTTTGGTCTCTGAAAAGAGGGATTTGTTAAAGAACTACTGTTAAAAATAAATAAATAAATAAATAAAGACAGAAGAGGATGAGAAGCTATGGAGTAAAAGTTTTGCCTTGTATTAATTAAAAGGAACAAAGTTCTGTATTCCTGGTGAAGACTCCACAATGAAACACTGGTAAGCCTCTAACTCTCCTGTCCTTGTAGCATATTAAGAGTGCCCATTCCCTGTTATCCAATGTTTTTGTTTAATTTAGGAGTTATTCTGTATTGAGATCCAAGAAGTTCCAAATTCATTTCACTCATTAACTTTGAATAGAGAAACCAAAATACAAGATCTTCACATTCATTATTAGTAATTAGTAGGTAACGCTTACATCAAAAATAAACTAAGGATGAACCATATGTTTTTTTTCTAAAGCATCAGGTGATGCCAGCCCTGCCCTGAAGGTCAGATTAGCTTGTTTAAATGCTAGGGACTGTGGATGCAAGGGGAATGAGATTTTTGATTTTCCATTTCAAAGCCAACATCCTGTAAAAATACTTCAGTCTAACATACTTCTAGACAGAAACCATCGTGGCTTCTAAGATCAGGACTGGTCTTCTCAACTAACTTCTTGTACAGGACAAATTGGAGGACTTCATTCAGACAATCTTGTGGAAGGCCTTTCAAAGAGTAGAGAAAACCATCAAGAAAAAACAGATTGGATGTGGCATTCAGCAGACACGGGAAACTTGCGTCTTTCTGAAGGGCAGGAAGGACGCTTTGCTCCTACAGCTGGCAGTCTGGCAGTTTGAACATTTGAACATGAAGTTTTTAAAAGTGTTAAGAATATGAACTTTGACATAAAACTCCCATATTTTTGCAGTTTCCTTTTAAAAAGTACCAGATTATTTGTAAATGAAACGTACAACAGGAGTTATGTGAGGAAGTGAGGAAGCAACTAGATCTTTCACTAAATATTCTGTTTAAAGTGAGACTACTTTAAGCTAGGTCATTATCTACAGGAAAGAAAAATGCCCATTTGCCATCTACAGGAGAAAATGTTCTTTATTAAAGGAAACAAATAAAAACAGTTAATAGGGGTTTAAAGGTGATGTTTTTCTCTATTTCATTTCCTGTCCTTATTTCAGTGATGTTTTTTCAGTTTGCTCAATATTTCTCAGCACCTTTGATACATTATTCATTTCTTTTGTAATGAAATTAACTGATACCAGAGAAATGGTAATGTTGCTTCACGATGGCAAAAGGTCAAGGCAAGCCACACTATTAACACTATCATGAAATGTTTTTTTTTTTTTTTTTTTTTAATCTGAAAATTTTCACCACTCTTTTCTTTAGACTATCAACCATCATCAGTATATCAGGAGAAGGATATACAGCATGGTTGGGTCTTGTTTTTATTGAAAACAATGGGTCACAGGCTGAAGAAACTTCTGCTGAACCAAATCTGAAGTATGAAGGATGCCATTCTCAAAAGAATTTTAAAAAATGTAGCATAAATAAAGAGCTTAAAAACCTTTTTTTAAAAGCTTTCATATATGTTGATTTGAAAGTAACTGTTTTTACTTCACTGCCATCAATTTTTGTGCAATATAATTTTTTTTTTTGAAAATACTTTTAAATTTCTCTTAGTATATCTTCATCAGTTAAAGGGTTTATTTTAAATTCATAGAGTGCTATTACTGTAACATTACTGGTGTGAATTAGATCAATCATTTTAATAATTTAAAAGTATGCAACAACATAGGTACTATATTTTAGCATTTTCAAAGTTATTGTAAAAAAGTCTTATAATTTTGAGCTGATTGGTTGAATTTAGTGAATATTTATTAACTATATATAAGCTGGAGATAATTCACACCAACACATTCATTGTAAGCCTAAAAGCTAAAAGACTTGCATAGAAAAGAATTCTTCTTCCATGAAGGAAAATTGAGTTTTGGCATATCTATCTGTAATTATCGTAATTGTATCAATACCATTTATGTTAAACTTTTTGAAAATTGTCTGTGATCATTTGCTGTAACTAGCTCCATCTTTGTGCATATATAAGTGAAAATAAATGTGAAATAGATATATCAGCCTATAGGAAGGAGATAATCCTGACACAAAATAGAAGAAAATTCAACAACAGTGGAAGGACTGTGTGGAAAATACATACTGGGAGAAGACTTCAGGACATCATCTTTTTCAACAGTTCCTAATCTGATAGGTTTGACTTCATGGCATCTGATCTCACTGCAGTAAAGCAGAAGAATCAAGACAGCTGCAGCCCAGCAATGAACTGACTTCACAGGGACAGCAGAATTTGTGAAGTGGCACAGAGAGGAGCAGTAGAAGGCAGCAGAAGGCTCAGATTCCTTTCCTTTTTCTCTGCAAATAGTGGAAGATCTAATAGTTCCTGGGTAATGCAAACACATCAGGATAAGGATAATGAGATTCATTTACCAACCTCATTATCACTGAGTTGAACATGCATTCTAAGATTAAAGAACAACTGGTGACTTGTTTTATTCTTCTTTATATCTTATTTCACAATGTATTTGTACTTTTGAGCTTCATTGTCTTGAGAGAAAAAAAAAAGCCAGATCAACAGACCCCACCATTTTATGTGCTGTTTGACTCTTCAATTTGTTTCTCTTAGTTCAGTCTTTACTGGCAAAATTAGGATGTTGGAATAGTTATCTTGCATATATATCTTGCATATATCTATATATCTGTATCTATATCAATGTTCACAAATATAAACATATAAATAAATCTTGCAACCTGACTGCGGTATATCACTTTATGAGGATATGGGTGCTGGAAATTCAATTGCTTTGAAGAATTAAATGGACCATTGAACTATCCATTCTGGGAGTATAGATGGGCTGACACTCTACAACGGCATTTGAATTGCCGACATTGCCATCTCTAGCAAATGTTTCCAATTTTTTTTTCTGACCTACCCTTAGGCTGATAAGAAAAGATAACATAAACTTAAGAGCCGTGGCAAATTAGTTTATCATCACTACTAACACTACCCTCAAACAGTCCAGGAAGCCTTCCAGCAAGGATTAACAGTATAATAAAGTTGCATCTAACATTTCTTGTGTTCATTTATTTAGAATGTTTGCTGGCAATGTTGAGTGTATTTTATTAAAGGTATCTGCACAATAACCTTAAAGGACTAAAGCTTAAGCCTATTAAATTACTAAACATTCAAGTTCCATGGTGAACATAAGAGGCTTGGTTCTGTTTGGAGGGATACAGACATGGATTACCAGCTGCATAGATTATATACTCACTATTGCTCATTCATGCAAACTCTGGTTTGAATAATCATGCGTAACTTCAAAACCTATCAGAAAGTCCCTTTATCTGGAAATGTGAACAAGAGGCTCGTAAGAATGGTATCCAGAGGGCTTCCTGTCACAGCTGGACTGATAATGTTGTAAGGAAAAGGAGTTCTATCATTCAGTTTTGGTTCTTCTTGAGGAATAGTAACATTATATCACAAATTATATCAACTGTGCTGGGATAGTTTTTTGCAGTTATTTCATCACTGTACTGGTCCAAATCCTCTGAGATCCTTATACAGAGTTTTAGGTGCAGTTTTCTGGACATGTATATATACTCACTGTCTACATTTTACAGATGAATATGATGTAGTGATATCAGATGATGACTTCAAGGCATTTCAAGGACATACCAAGGGCATGAGATTGTTTAAGTTTTGTGCTTGTTTTCATTCATTTACAGTAGCTGACTTCAAGGTTTATAGCATTATAAGGAAAAGAAATTGTGTAAAATGTTCTCTTGTACACGTTAAAAACCTTGCTAAAAGACTTTTATCAGATGTATGCATGATGGATTTGATGTCAGAAGAGGTGACATTCCTCCTTACTGCTGATTTCAGTTTTTCTAGGAATTAATCTCTGTTTTACCAGAAGTAACAAATGGTTAATCTTTTGCCACCTCAAATCGACATCTTTCTTTCTGCATTCATCCTCTACAATTATCACAAAGAAAGTCCAAGGGGAATTGCTTTGTTCATTCCTTAAGGGAAACAAAAACAATGCAAGAAGTATTAATATCCAAACAGATAATAAGTAGTTGTAGGAGAGGAAGGGTACAGTCATAACAACACAGCAAGCTGATATCTTTATACCTCTATATCTCTATACTGAGAGGTATCAGTGAGGTAAAACATGCTCTGTTTCTCAGTAATCCATACAAAAACTTCATACAGTGTTTCCTTTACCAAATGTCAGATCCTTCAGAAGAGAGTGAGACGGGCTTTTTCAGTGTCCTAATGTTGGGTGCAGAGGATATGGT
>PPHD01027924.1:0-11029 GCA_002909625.1 Bambusicola thoracicus
CATCTTCCTGTATACAGGTGGAAGAAAAGGTTATCATCAGTTTGAAGCTATGGGGCAAGAAAAAGGCCATAAAACCTGTAGGAGTTCTCTATTGGGAAGCATCCTCTGTGCAGAAGGCCTTTATTCCAATCACAGGTCATGTGGGAACTCCCAGATTTAGGAGCTACTCCAAGAGAGGGAGAAGAATAAAGTGTTTGAATGAAAACTTAGGTGAATCAAAAATGAGAAGTTGCATACTTAAAAGCAGAACTCTGCCCTACACAGTGGCCTATGAGGAAACACAATTTCTGCTGAACTCCTTCAACCCCATTCTATACAAATTCATTCACACACATTCCTTATAAGTCCCAAATAAGGAAGCACACAGCTAACTCAGGAGATTGTATGCAATCTTTAGATAACTCATTTTTTATTAATTTACGGATTAAAACGTTGTTCTTTATGCACATTGCTTACTAATCATGAACATATATGATAAATAGTATTTGAAGTCTCAAGGCTAAGCATAGATAACATCTTCCCTAATAAAACATCTAATTTTTTCATATGTCTGCTCAAAGCTTATGGAATAGGCACTTCATAAGGATCTGAACTATTATTACAAATCTGAGTACTCCATTTATATGTCCAGTTGGAAAATTGCTCTTCCAGCATGCTTCTATTAGTTAAATGAGGATTCATTCCTAAGCAAACCACAGTATAACAGCTCCTACTATAAGCACTGGGGCTCAATTCACCACTCTTTAGACATGTAACTGGGGCACCATACTAGGAGACAGCCCTGCTTTTCTGGTAACTGATGGAAAGAGACAGGGACTTCCACAGGTGCTGGCTCCCTCCCTCTTTCATATCAAATGGGAATGTGCTCTTAACCTGACTACTTTGGCTGAGGGACTAAGTCAGTCAAGAGAAATCTAGATCGACATGGTCTGAGAATTAGGTATATTTCAATAAATATTTATTGCTTCAGGAAGGTGTTTTAATCTTAATGAAAATCAAGTTAGTCTCAAATTGCCATTAGATACGTTTGATATTCAATTTCAGTATTTTATAGGAAAAATGCCTCAGGCATATACCTGTCTGCATAGCTCTGTCCAAGTGCCACAGAGATTCCTGCATTACCCAGACAGGGAGAATTTTCTACCATATACTACCTACTCCTTTCTATTTTTATACATACTCTAGTACTAGAAATAACAATGAGTCATACAGGGAAAAAAGAAGAAAACAAAACGAAAAAAGAAGATAGAATAGAAAGGCATGTTATTAGAGTGATGGGATGCCACTTAATATGTTGTTTTCATGTTTTTAATATAGTGTTGCTTAAAAAATATTTTGCACGGCAAATGAGGTGTTTGGAGCTCAGAACTGCTGCTCTACTGAGGGCAAAGTAGTTTACCTGAGATTCACAAAAGTGTATGTAATGTGACTATGAGAAGACTTATTTACTTGTTTTTAATTTGTAATTGTTTTTATTGTGTCTCACATAATGAATAGAAATGAAAGGCAGTGAGTTCATCTCAGAATGCTTGTCTCCACCTGAGAAGTAGACTACTGTACTTCAAGGAAGCAAGTTTGGTGTCTTCTACTATCTAAAACAGAATTATAAACAAAAAATAATTATTTTATTGCCATTTTCTGCTACTGCTGCTGAAAATGGGCTGGTGTGCTTACTTAGAAATCAACATTCTGCACAAACATAACAGGAACTGCACTCCAGCAAAGAAAGACAGAATTAAGTATGTGAGAATGAATGAAATTGGGTTCATGGTGAAATTGGAGATAGATCTATCCGAAAGGATTCTTCCTGCTGATAGTCCTAATGATACCATTTCAGGTATTCCTATGGAACATCACTGTCTTTTCATGCTCAGCTACTGACAGGGAGAGACTGGACTAGAAACCATATCTGAGAACAATTGCTCTTGATCCCACAGAAGATGAAAAAGAAAATGAGAAGGATAAAAGAGAAAGTGGTTTTCTCCAGGAAATGAAAATTAAGGAACCACTAGCCAGAGCTGGTTTAAGTAATTGACCCCTGGCTTTAGGTTTTTTTTTTGGCTCATAACTGTTTAGCATCCTTGACATCCAAGAGGATCTGCTGCTGTTTAGGCTTCAGTTCCAAATTGTTTTAAGACCTCATAGTTGGACTCACATAAACTTGACTTTGAGTTTACAAGTGAAAGTTCAACAAGTTAAGGCACCAAGTCATTTTCTGACGAAGAGAGAAAAGAGCAGGTGGTTGGTTGGCCAACATTATGCTAAGGTGTACTGGCACAGAAATTCATGCCATTTGTATGAGAAAAACACTGTTTTGAAGGTCTGAAATACAAACAGTAGATGTTTTGGATAAATGATGAAAGAACTGAAATGGACCATTGCTACTGATTTATCTATGCATACAAAAAGTAGATAAATATATACAACAAAGATTCTACATAATAGAGGTAAGAAAACCTTGATGTAAAATAAATAAATAGATGTACACAGGCACATTTGTTTTGTGAAGCTATGTGGCTTTATTCTGTTCTCAGCTGTGAATGGTACCACGTGAGATAAGGGAGACCAGCATGTTTATAAGACTTGCAAGTGGTACTAATGTAAACTGAAATAGTTAATCCAAATGTAAAACACTGTTGCACTATTAGTGGCATAGAACAGGAACACAAGACATGCCATATATTTGCTTTTTGACTGCAATGTCACTAGCCTGGTACAGCTGCAGTAAATAGAATCATAAAATGGCCTGGGTTGAAAAGGATCATAATGATTATCTAGTTTCAAACCCCCTGCTATGTGCAGGGTCAGCAACCATCAGACCAGGCTGCTCAGAGACACATCCAGCCTGGCCTTGAATGCCTTCAGGGATGGGGCATCCACCATCTCTTTCGGCAAACTGTTCCAATGCGTCACCACCCTCTGGGTGAAAAACTTCCTCATAGTATCTAACCCAAACCTTCCCTGTCTCAGTTTAAAACCATTCCCCCTTGTCCTATCACTATTCACCCTCATAAACAGTCATTCCCCCTCCTGTTTATATGCTCCCTTCAAGTACTGGAAGGCAACAGTGAGGTCTCCCCAGAGCCTTCTCCAAGCTAAACAAGCCCAGTTCCCTCAGCCTTTTCTCATAGGAGCGGTGCCCCAGCTCTTTGATCATCTTAGTGGCCCTCCTCTGGACCCACTCCAAGAGCTCCACATCCTTCTTAGAGCTCCATGTCCATCTACAAATGTGCTATATGACATTATTCAGTGATGATACATTTCCCACACTCTATGAAGTATGGTATGTCTTGCCACTCAGCTGAGATTTCAGCAAGATTAATGGCTGGATGGAGGAGGGACAGATGTACTATTATTGCCCTGGTCAATGGCAAAATAGACAGAGCTAAAACCTTCCGTCTCCTCAGATGGGAGCAGCTGACCTTTCTATCAACACATGCATGCAAGCTAGTCATCAGCCCGTGCATACCTCCTAGATTAATTGCAGCAGAGATGCTATAATGCCCAACCATAAAATCAAAGCAACTCTCTCTACCACCACCCCAGAAAATAAAAATAAAAATAAAAAAAACCAGATTTCATTAGATCTTATACTAAATATTTCTCTATGCATTATTTTCTAAATAATTTGTTAATCATTTGGATTGCAGGTTACATAGAGAAATTTCACCTTGGCGGTTGTTTATATCCCGTTCAATTTAACTGCTCGTTGGGTACTTACTATTCACAGCAGGTAGCTGCTCACACGAGGCACATGGTGTTCTTCTCATTTCCTCACAGGACTTCTGAAGCATTTTGGACAGATTTTGTAGGTTTTTTATGGCTAGAAGGGGGCTTTATTAATAAGACCTTCTGCATACCACAGGCCACAAATATTCCACAGCTGACAGAAGACCTTCTCCACATGTAAATATGAGCATTCGTATGAATCCCAAAACACAATGTAAACTAAACCCTGCTTGCCTTACAAACATAAATGAAATAAATAGGATTATATCAAGAAGAGATTTATACTCTAAACAAACCGTCTTTGACACTTATACATTATTCAAGCCATCCCTTCTTGGACAGTGTATTTCTACATTTTCAATGCTCTGTTCCCAGACCCTAAACTTGTCAAGCCATGAATACTCAGATGTAAAGCAAACTGGGCCTTTAAACAACCCTAACAATCTAATTGGAAAAAAATATGACCTTTTGCTGTCACAGAAACACGGTTGGATAAATCACACTACTGGAATACTACAACTGAGGGCTACTAAGCTTTTAGGAAGGGATAGGCAGGGCAAGAAGGGCTGGGAAATGCCCTCTTCTTAAGAAGTGGACAGATTGCAAAGAGCTGCTTCTGAAAAACAGCCAGGGCCATGTTTAGTGCTTATGGGTTAAAATAAGGGATCAGACCAATAAAGGACATCTAGTGGTCAGGGTCTACTACAGGTCATCCAATCAAGGGGAGTCTGTTGATGAGACCTTCTTACTTCAGCTGCAAGTATAGAACTTGCAGGTTCTCTTTCTGATGGGGGATTTCAACCACCCGGATATCTGCTGGGAAAACAACATGGTGAGCTGCAAGCAACCCAGGAGGTTCCTGGAGTTTGTTGAGAATAATTTTGTAGTCCATATACCTGATAGACCAACCAGAGGTGATGTATTACTGGACTTGGTGCTCATCGATGTGGAAGAGATAATAAAGAGGTTAGGATTGGAAGCAGTCTGGGCTGTAGTGACGATGTCCTATTTAAGTTTGTGGTCTGGAGGAATACTTGAAAGGAGCTTATAGGCTGGAGGAAGACTGATTTTTTTTTTACATGATCTGATAGTGACAGGACTAGAGGGAATGGCTTTAAACTAAAAAGGGGGGATTTAGGTTAGAGGTTAGGGTGCTGATGCACTACCCTTTGAGTAAACAGGTTTCCCAGAAAAATTGTGGATGCCCCATCCCTGGAGGTGTTCAAGGCCAAGCTGGATGGGGCTCTGGGTAGCCTGATCTAGTGGTTGACAATACAGACCATGGCAGGTGAGTTTGAAGAGGATGATCTTTAAGGTCTCTTCCAACCTATGCCTTCCTATGAATCTACAGTTCCAATTCTCCCATGTCAGTCTGGTGGCATGTGATATGGTGGTGTATGGGTACATTAGAAGGCTTTCAAGATATGTCTGTATCTTCCAAATCAATGGAAAAAATATTTCAATTGCTAAGAGAATTATCCCATGAATTGGTTTGGGCTGGAAGGAGAAAGATAATCGTTATGGATAACTCAATATAATACCTCGGGGCTAACTAACTTATTCTTCCAGCAGAAAATTCAGAAGAAGGTAGAAATTCCTTACCATAAATGACTTCAAAACTGAAATACCCTGGTCATCTTTCAACATGATACCCAAAAGACTTTGGCTTCTATGTGCTTATAGCTGATGCTTCAGAAAATTCTGATAGATTAATTAGATAATGAGGAGAGGGGAAGATATCCACAAATGTTAACTTGAGCCCAGGGATACAAATCATTGAAAAGCTAACTACAGAAACATGCCTTTGTCTGCTGATGATACAAGAAGCCTGAGTAGATTAGGTTTAATAGATACCCAGTCCTATTCAAGATACTGACCCAAGCTCACTCTTGCCAATCAGACACAATTTTATAATTAAACAGTGATAGCCAGAAAGGGTCTGTAATATTCCTTTGCAATGGCAAAATGAAACAGATGCACATTCTCTGCCAGGTGCTTGTTAGACCCTGCTGGAATGGGGCCAAATAATTAGCTACTCACCAGATGGGTAGCAAAGCACAAACAACAATCTAATGTGTCTTCTGGGTGCAGATGACTCTGACTTTCAGTGATGTAATAACATTAACATGTGACAGTATTTAAGTTGTCAGCAGTTTGAGAACTTAATTTGGTAGTCTGCAGTCTGCAGTAATTTGATTATCATAATCCAACATCTACAGAAAGTAGACAATGAATAGAGCTGGTAAAGGGAGATTCTTGACTTCCCAATGGGACTTAAAGACCTTGCTTCACTAAGATTAAAGGATCTGAGATACTGATAAAAACAAACCTGAAAAACAACGCTTTATGGTATGAAACAGTTGTAGACATTTTTAGTAATTTCTAAGATTTTCAATACCTACGATTCATTAAAGAAAAAAAAAAGTCTAGGGAAATTTACTCACTACCCATGAAAGCATATGTGAAATTACCGTACACCAGACAGGGTGACTTGGTTTATAGTGTTTGCAAGCAGTCATTGGAATAACCTTCACCACTCACCTAGGAGCTTCATTGGTACACAAAGCATGATCTGACAGAGACAAGTGAGGCTTTCCAGAGAGGCACATTATTTCTTGGAGTTTATTTTTCAGACCTAGGCCTATTGAGTTTGTGAGGATGAGGAATTGAGAAGGTTTTTGGTCAGGTGTAAAGAAATATTTGATGTGAACAACAGCAGGCTCCCTAGCTGCTTTCTCTTAAATAAATAATGAGAACACTTATGCCAGCTGTCTGTACATCCAAGTGGAAGTGGCATATATGTTTCTTACAGCAAAAGTTGTTGAGTCTTAAACTTTATGATTCATTTGAGCAAATTAGCCAAGTCTCACAATTCCCTCTTAGTATCATGTGTTTTCCTTAGAGCCACAGATCTTTGAGTCATAGATTACAAGAATTTCAACTTCCATTTTAATGAACAAATAGAAGCTGTTTTCTAGCTCTCCAGGTTATACAAAAGTATTTGGAAAATATGAGCATGGAAGCCTAAAAGGCTTCCAGACCAGAAGACAAACAGAAGGAATGCAATTCATAAAAATATAATTAATGTTAAGACATTTCGTGATTTCTGGGGCCTAATGCTTGGTTTCTGAATGCTGGCCAAACTGTTTGCATCAAATCAAAATTCTAAATGGATTACACCCACTGTCCCCAACTTTTTCCACAGTTTTGGCGCTCAGGATTTTGTTCACACAATTCATTGCTTCATTTGCAATGATCCACTTTATTATCATTGAAATAGTACTCATTCCACAAAAACTGCAGATGAAGACTCAGTGAAAATCTTGCTTCACTTTATTTCACTCAGGTATCCTTTGTAATAAATGGGTAGAACATTTACTTGAGCAGCATCAGCATTAAGAAGAAACAGATTTGTTCATCGTTGTTTTTAAACTCTGCTCGAAGCCCATCAAATTCAGAGGGAGTCTTCTGACTTCCTTGTATGAGTTTTGAACCGCACACACATTAAAGGCTCACATTCATAAACATCAGTCCATTAAAACAGAAAATCCAGAACATTTACAAAACATATTTTCCTAATTAATTCTTTTTCTTGGCCAAGAAGATCATAACACTTCAATTTCTTCATAATGGCATAAAGGAATAATTCCATTCTTTTCAATAAAAACACGATTGAACTGAACAAAGAACAAGTAATCATTTAAAGATATGTCTAAAACTTATGACAGTAAAGTCATCAAATAAGTAACAAAACTGCATGCAAATCACTACATTGGGATAAATTATTTTGTCTAATATTTCAGATTTTATTCTGAGGCAGACAAATTCCTTTAAAAACAGTTTCTACACTTCCAAGAATTCCCCTTCAGGATCATCTATGAAAAAGAATGACAAGTGGTAGGATGAAATAGATTACATATAACAAATTTTCCCCGAAGCTCTGAAAGTGCCATACTGGATATTTTCAACATCTTTAATGATCCTGCCTTAAACATTAACTTCAATTCTGTTGTTCATTACATGGTTATGGATTAATACTAACCAGACATGTCTGTGTATGTGGAATTTAGACACTGGGTATGAAAATTAATATGCAATTGTATGTATGTAGGTATAAAACAGGTTCAAATCATGAAAGCCTTACATTTTGAATATCAGAAGTGTTGGAAACTTATGTAATTAACAATCTACTAAAATTAATTTCAAATGGTAGAAAAATAATTCTGAAGAACATCTGCTGAAACATACGGCACAACAGGATGTGCAGTATTGTGCCACGATATACACCTTGGGTGCAGTGTGAAGCATGAAGCCAGAAGGCATATTTAGAAGCAAAAAAACAGAAAACAATCTGTATTGAAACAAACTGAGGACCAGAAATTTATTTATAATATGTAGTGATATATCCCTATGTATTTCATAGTCTACACAAAATAAAAGAATCCAATTCACTGAGAATCCAATTGTATCAAGAATCTGATGGTTTTCAGAGAACAAACTTGCTTAAAGAAATTTTTTCCATATAGATTTTTTAGCAGTGCCCCTGCAACCAAGAAGTCTACAAGTCTACCATTCACAGTCTTTAAATCAGCTGGAAATCAAAATATTCATCTGTGACTCAGAGATAAAATGAGACATCATAGAAAGACAACAACCATGGAGAGTTCATTGGCAAAATGAAAGGGTTTCTCTCTACCTTGGCTTCATAATGCTGAGACACTGTGGGGCTGCATGTATGAGAAGGGTTAATGAAACATTTATCAGAAGTCTCATTCAGCAAGATAGGACATTTCTCAGGGAGAGACAGCAACACGTCTAAGCTTTGAGTCAAAAAAAAAAAAAAAGAGGAAGTATTTTGTCATCATTCTAGTAGATGTTTATCTTTTCTACTTTTTATGCATAAGGAATGATACAAGAATGTTATCCTTTGAGAAGTCTCAGGAATCACACTTGTTTCTTTTCTATGTCCCTTAGAAGATGGGGAAGAGAAATGCCACTATTGTCTGAATTACAAAAATATGTGACTGCCCCCATATTTTATAAAACAAGAAACTTGCATCATTACATACGGAGTTGCACAAATCTTAATAACAATAGAAAACATTTTGGCAAGTACAAAATTACTCACTTTAAAATGATATCCTAGTATCAATATACAGACTAAGTTCATTACAGTTAATTCGCAATGCATCCCCCACCCCCTTACTAATGTCTGTTCTCTGACACATGGTCAGTAGGCTGGCTCCAGCCATCTAACTGGGGATCAAAAGTAGTGACAGAGCAGTCATCACCAACTCCCGAGTCTAACGTTAGAATGTCAGATGCTGCCAGAGGGAAGAAGGAAATAATAAATTCCTTTCTGTGTTGGCTAAATATAAGACACACATTGGGGTAACAAGCCAGCAAGGGAGACTCGTGATTAACTTTAGCTAATTATTCTGATAACGACACAGAGATTTTTGAGGTCTCAATCTTGTTATACCAAGAAGCTTATTAATAATGTCTGTTTAAATGAAGATGTATTGTTTGTTGAACCTGATTTTCTGCAGTGGGAAAGTCTGAATATGAGTGGGAGAGTCTGGGATCTACGGTTAGAAAGCAACTTCGTTTCAGCAATATTGACATGCATTTGCGAGTGTGTGTTGGTGTGTGCACGTTTGTGTGTGACATGAAGAGCTGTAAACTTGATGAGGAAGTGGATGAAACAGTAAAAAAATAAAATGTTTATGAGGAAGATGTAAAAGTCTATAAAATTAAAACAAAAATGAAAGAGAGAGAAAGAGGGAAAGGAAAAAAAGAAAGCAAGCATTTCATAAATGCAATGTAGAATGGAATCTGTTTTCATGTTCAAATTAGCTGAAGATGAAGACTGCCCTCCATGTGTGAATTGCTATGAATGGCTTCCTAATGACAGCTGGAAGCCAAGAAATCATCAAATGCACTCATAGCACAAATATGCTGAATAATTAAGCAAGCCTCTCTAGTACTTTGAACGAAAACTATTTAAAGGAAGAGGCTAAGTAAAGCTAATGAAAAGGCAAATGATTACTTCAACAAAACCTTTGCACAATTAATTTGCAATTTCATCTTTGATTGCCAAAAACTTGAAACATACTCCATTAGAGAGGTATTTATTTCCAGATGCAATAAAAGTGGTTTGGACAATGCACAGTGAATAAACTGTCTCAAAAGTCTCACCTCCAAAAGTCAGCAGACACTACTGCTGGGAAAAAGAAAAGTGTTTAGGATAAATCCTTCCCCAGAAGCATCCAGTGGCCCCATATTCCTAGTTATTCCTCTATCCATGTCTTCTTGTTCTCAACCTCTGTCTCGATCTATCTAATCCTGTGGTCTGTGGATGGGATGAATGCACAGTGTGACACAAAATAGATGACACCAGAAGACAATCAATCACTGAAGTAAGAACAGACATTACAGGATGTCAAGGCTAATCAACTGAACAACTTTTGGGAATGTGAATGAAGAAATTATCTAAAACCACAACTTATTTAGGTTTTTCTGAAATAACTGAAATGTTTCTATCCTATCTTCCATTTTTATAGGTAAAAACGATTTCTAAGGTAAAGAAAAACAGTTCTAGAAAAAAGGTGGATTGGTAGTGGTACTAGTAAGAGGAAGAAGGCAAAACAGATGATGAAAAGGTTTTTGGAAGAAAAATGAATTTTGTGCTATTCTGTCCAGCTTTCAGCCTAATTGGGTCAGCCAGCCCTCTGTTTTACAGGAATATGTGTAAATATACGTTTGCAATTGGTCAGTACAAGGGATCTGGTCAATGCACAGTCATCAAACCCTTGTGTTCTTTGTTAAATATACACTAGTTGGATATTTATGGAAAATATGACAGATGCATTTGCTAAAGTGTAGTATTGTATTAAGCTACAGTATAGGCTTGCTGTAACTTTAAGATAAATCTGTGATTAGAAACTATAGTTGTGGGTGATGTTATAAAGAAAAGCAAGTGGTATAAATACAACAAACATCAGCAGATTCTGAGAGAAAAAATGAGCTTGAAGTTCAAAAACCAATACTCTTGTCTTGACTCATCTCACCAATGTTTTCCAGATGGAAATCACTTAGGCTCTATGAGCATGAGACCCTTTAAAAAAGCAAATTGTTGAATGTGTCTTTCAGGATGCATAGTGAAAATTTGCAAACATCACAGGTGACAAGATGGTGTGACAAAGGTAGAATCAAGTGGATGGTGTAAGAATCAAATTCTAATTAGAGAGATTTGGGTCAGATACCTTGTCTTGAGAAGTAGGAAGGCAGAAGCAAAGAA
>PPHD01027925.1:5000-11029 GCA_002909625.1 Bambusicola thoracicus
TTTGAAATAAACTTTTTTCTATGGTTTTATTTGCAAGTGTTCCATTAATTTTACTAGCTACAGTTAGATTATAAACAGTCTAAAATGTAAAAGGACACTGTCAAGATTGGGTTAATGTTTTAGATTCTGACAGTGTCACTATTCCCAGCTCATTTGAATCAGCTCAGCTTTGTTTTCTGTGGATGAACCCAAGCTGTGATGCTCAGATACACATTTTGAACTCTGAAGAACAAGGTTGCTCTGGGTTGGAGTGGTACTTCATACCAGCACATGAGGAGTCAGACAGGTGCTGATTCAGAATCCAGCTCCTCTTAACTCTGACGTGCAGGGACTTATGATCCAAAGATTTGGTTCATATCTATCTGTACTTTTGTACATTTTTGTTAATAACTATCTGTACAGACAGAGGAGACTATTGGTAAAATATTGATAAATTGCAAACACCAGAAGAGTGTTAAATGTTTTTGTTTTTCTTTTAAGTATGAAACAAGAACATCCCAAATTTGTTCCTTGAAGGAAGCAGTTTTCAAACTCTGAAAAGGTAATTCTAAGTAGTAGCTAGTAAAGATCTTTGCTAAGAGAAAAAAAAAAAAGAAAACCTTGGCAATGTCTTTTTAAATTAAGAACAATGACAACAGATTAGATGCAAGTCTGTAGTGATGAGAAAACATAAAAATTGTCAAGAATCTTAATAATAAATATTCTTTGCAATCTGGAGTTACCGTACATTTTTAATTATAAATATTTAAGGATGACAGCTCTGTTTACAAAGCAAAAAGGAATCTTTAGAGGGATGCAATAACATTAATTCAAATGCTAAAGCAGATTGAAGTAACAGAATATTTCTCTAGCTTTCCCTGTAGATAAAATAACCATGCATTTGGTTGAAAAGCTTACAATTTTCTGCATTGTGGATACATTGCCTCATGCAGTCTCAATAAATCTGTATTTTATCCTGGACTTACTTAAGTAAGATTTGATACATGACTTGCAGTTTTATTCTGAATCCATTTCTTAGGCTTAAGTAAAATATTTCTTGAACACTGCGGAAGACAGAGCATTTCTCTGAAACTAAATCCCTTCTTGTGATACAAGCTCTGAACCTGTTTCTGCAAGCACACTGTATACCCTCAGCGCAGTCAGAAAAAAAGAGGTATATACGGTGTTTTCAGTACAAGACAAAGCTACCAGTAACTTCTCTGTAATTAAACTAAACTATTTCTGGATGCGTCTGTAATTCATATGTGTTCTGTGCATTACCCCTCATCAGGAATACTGGGGAATGCACTCTGATTTTTAATGTTCAATGCTAGAATGACCAAACTAAAATAATATTCATATGGTAATATAAACTTCCTGAAAAAAAAAGTAGAACTGCATTGCCGTATACAGTGGAAAGCTATTTATTGTACCTCTGGGCTTATTCCTCTAAAAAACATAGCGTACAAAGTCTTTGTCAAGCCTGAACTGATGTATATAACTGAAATAATGTAAAGGTATATTTTCATGTTTTTATAATTAACAACATGATGGGAATACATAATGTAAGATTATTTCAATTACCGATAATGTGGATTGGGTAATACACAGCTCGGTTAAAAAGCAGTAATCATAGTTTAATATCCATGTTACAGTACATCAGTATATTGCTATATAAAGTATGTCTGTGTGCATTTAAGTGAAAAGTAGTCAAGAGTGATGAAAGCTGTCCAAGGGTTTTTTATTCATTTTATATGAAAACTGTTATGGAGCAACCAAAATGTTTATGAATTCAAACTTGTGTAAATTTCAAAATGTCCTTTACTGTAGCTTTTTGTTTACGGTACAGTATCTTATTTTCTGCTTTGTTAAATGAGTAACAGTACAAAGCCGGACATACACTTTCTAAGACATTAACGTTCCTGTTTTTTCATGTATACCTATCTGACAGAAAATGCTTCTGATCTTATTTTTCAATCTGACACATGATGGCTTTTCTGGAGTGTTGTATAAACTTCAATCATACATAAAAAAATCTTCTTAAAAAAGGCAAAAGACTTTTTATGTCTGTTTAGTATTTTTGAAATTTGGTTAACTATTTATTATAAATGTAGTTTATTGAGGTTTTACATATAGCAAGCCTATTTTTCTCCACATACATGAGTTTTCTTGATGAGTTTGCAAAGAGAAGATACATCTTCCCCCAAATCATCTTGTCACTCATGGGTTCATATCACAAAATTGAGAAATGTACATTTCTTGCCAGTAATATAATTTTATTTCTGGAATGCAACCTTCTCCATCATACTTATAATGTCAATGTGATAGGATGATATGCTAGTAAGTTAAATATTTATTCAGTAACTCTACTTAAATATTGTCAGCTATTCCTTGGATCAGTAACTTTTTACTTCAACTGATTGTTGTCTAAGCTGAGACCTGAGAAATGGCAAGTATTAGCTATATATTAGTAGTATTGCTGCCATAAATCAAGAACAATGGGAAAGAGTTGGCTCTTACAGCAAAGCAATAGACTCAGAAGACTTGCTATTCTAGGTGATACCTGTGGGAGCTACTTAGACCTGTTTCACACCATGTTTTCATTTATTATTAAATCATTTCATTTCTGTCCTTTCATTGGATTTTAAAAATTTGCTGAGAGAGACTTATCATAATCAAATTATTTTGGGAAATTATATCAAGAACTTAGAATAAAATTCAGCATATGACTTAAGTGTGCACTGAACTTTAAGCATTTTCTTCAGTATCAGTTTGTTTTTTTATACCTTATTATAAGCAAAAATACATACCCATACATGCGGTAATAGAATTAGAGAATTGTATACCACAATGGTACTTATGTGACAGATTTTATTCAGTACTGTAGGTTTTTCTGAAATTTCACTCTCGCTACTCCTAATCCTCTAAACTTTGGACTGTGTAAAATTCCATGGTAAAACTACCCTACATTTTTTTCTTTCTTTCTGCCTTGAATGTTATTTTTCCTCTCGCCCTGAAGGCATACAATTATAATGTCTACATCTAATACCTGGGGATCTACAGGACCTTGAAGTGATGACAAAGATTCGCAATTTCTGCCGACATTTAGTTACTTTGAAGTCATGAACTATGAAGTAAAAGTATTTGTAACACATCGTTTTTAAAATTTCCCTAATGTAGTGAATATCACTTTGATAATCACAACTTCACATTTAGTTGTTCAGTGTTTTAACATACAATTCATTGAATTCTTATCTTTGAAAAAAAAAAAAAAAGAAAAGAAAAACATTTCTAAAGATAGATTTTTCTAAACAAGGGACAAAAAATAGAACATAATAAGATAAAATACAAAAATTCTGAGAATTCTCCCTCACCTGAGGTTCTTACGTGTCATGAGGTCTTCTCACAATCTCTAACCATTTTGTTAGGATGTTCCATGATGTGCTTGCTTTCTTTCACTCTTGTATCACCACATGCAGTTAGTTCTAATGCATTCTTTTTGTTGTTGATTTTGTTTGTTTGTTTCTTTTTAATCTTAGTAGGTGGATAGCACATAACATTGACTATACTTTTTTCAATTGATTTGTCAGTCATTCAGAAGGTTTTTTTTATAGCTGATTGCGTGTGTCTCTAGTAAAGAAGCAGTGATGATAAATGTGGGTAAGATTTATTGTATCATCTAGATTAAACCCATAATTGAAGAGATAACATCCACTGCACCATTCTTGTATCAGCCTCCTTTGTACATCTCTTACTGGTAATGAATATGAAAATTTGGCCACCTCTGTAGACATTCAATGGTTTATTTACCTGAATGGTAAGAAAATACTTTGTACCTGAAGCAAAAACTTGGTTCCCGTTAATTCCACATAGCTGTCCAGTGAATAGCTTTCTAACATTTGCCCAAAGTTCCTCCTCACAGTACACTTATAACTCACCCAAAAGTAAAGGATTATTGCTGCGTGTGGTCAGCATTGAAAAAAAAAACCCACCATTTCTACTTGGTTTGTCATTACTTTTAACAAATGCTGACTTTCAAAGACTGCCTTCTGTGTTAGTTATTCCTACTAGGATTCCTGTTATAACTGTGATTGAAATACATATTTAAATTAAAACAGGATTTACTTGCTTTAAAGTGTCCAAACCTAATCTTGAAAACACACATAGTTATATGTATAAAATAGTAAAGGGCTGCTAAACTTGCTAAACTTCAGTGCCTATACCAACCACTTGAAATTGTGTTTAATCATTGCCCATCTGGAGGTGGGGAAAATGCTACAAAGAAATGGGTTCCATGTGGACCCTGTGTGCCTTGGACAGTGCGGGACCTCATGCCTTCTCATACACAGGTGGGAAGCAGGTTGGCAAAGCTGAGACAGAAGTCAAGTGGTGGTTTCATGCCATTTCTTCTGTCCCTCCTCCGTTCAGAAAGGCAAAGCGGCATCTAGATGAGACAGGAAAGGATTTAGTCCTGTTTTCAGAAGGTAGAAAATATGCTCACAATTAGTTCTTTCTCTTGTAAAAAAACAGTTAGTGAGATTTTGAAATGAAATTCTGTTTTGATTTACTATAAATAATTTTTAAAACTGAAAAATAAAACCTGTTTTCAGAGTCTCATTTACTGTCAGCAGTGCATATGTGACATAGCTTCTTAGAAGGGTGCATCTTGTACATCCTCTACAGGAGCATCATAAGTATTTTGTTAAAAATATGTTTGGAAATTTTTACATAGCAACTTTTTTACCCAGTTTTCAAGTTGTGTTGTTACTGCCTGTCCTTCAGCACTGTGTTCTCTGAGATGAGAGAAAATCTCAATTAAAGAGTTCAACTTATAGCCTTTACTTAATACTATCTTTACCAACACATTTTTCAGTAGTTGATTTCTGTATTTAAATCATAAACACATGTTCAGTTACCTCATATTCCTAAAGAGTAAAAAAGTATTTATGAGAATATTCTATGTTTTTGAAGGAGTAGATATTTTTATGCCATTGTATTGACTGAAGATGCAATGATACAAAGTACCTTAATGATTTTTACTCAGGTGCTTACTTCTACATATTGTTGTTATTTTCAATAATTTCACAACATTATTGGAAGAATATTTCAGAATATATCAGTGGCAGCTGATAGAATTTACCTGTAGTGGGAACCAACCATTCCATTTAATGTGTTTGCAAGGGGAGTTGCTGCTACATGACAAAGGTTGTGGATGATGCGGTATATGCATATATATATATATCTCCAAACACAGCTGTGAAATGCAGTAGTTAAACAGCTGCCAAGTTTGATAAAGCCAAGATTTCATCTTAGATGTATACTTAAAAAGAGATAAATATAGCAATAATTCATAGTAGGGCCAGTAGCAAGACAAAGGTTTATAATCAAGTGCCTTACTGCATTTAGCATGAAGCAATTTGGAATTTCGTATTTCTGTTAGACAGTAGGTTAGTCCCATGAGGTCTCCATCAACAACAAATTCTGTAACTTCAGAAAGATTTTTGCTTTAACTTAGAGGATTAGGTTCTACATCACTTCTGTGAGAAAAATGAGTGTGTCCCTTGCTAATTTTGGCCTACGCAAAGAGGGTACATTGCCTCTTAACTTCATGAGCAGGGATGATGGATTTATGTTTGTATATGTATGTGTGTATGTGCATATTTTTTTCTATTTAAAGTGTGTTGCCTATTTAAAAATGCATTATTAGAGAGGCTCAGTTTTAGTTAAATCTAATGAACAAGAAAAAATAAAACATACCTCTTTGAAAGCTATTACTAGATTTTTCTGAACAAATATCTCTAAAGGAAATTGATGCCTGCAGAAAAAAAAAATACTGGACATGGGTGTTACGCTACCTACTTTGAGCACAGTGCAATAATATACACTGCTGTGGTGCTGTGGCAGAATTCTGTCCACGTTTTGTATTATTTTATACTGGCAAAGACAAAGTAGTATAAACTGTAGGAAATCACTGTCACAAAGCAAGCTTGGCAGCCAATTTTCAGAAAATTTCTACTTAGTGGTTGCATCTGTGACATTGTCATGTTCTT
>PPHD01027926.1:0-11029 GCA_002909625.1 Bambusicola thoracicus
TCAGTGTGAGATCCACTCAGTTTTAGCATGGGCAGAGGCATAAGTATCTAGAAAGCATAACTAATATAAAGAAAGTTTCCAATCTGATTAAATTTTTTGATGGAGGAAAGGAAGAATACAAACATTTTGAAGTTGTTGCTATTCTAGCAATCATTTTTGAAATAACTAGATTCTTATTATCTATGGGGTTTTTTTTTGTTTGTTTGGTTTTTTTTTGTTGTTTTTTTTTTGTATGTGTGTGTGTGATTTTGGAGGACTTATTTCTTTCTAGAAATAGTAGTTTTGGTTTTTTGTTCTGATCATGTGTACTGTTTCATAGCTCCCCTTTCCTCTTTTCTTTTATAATTTTCAGAAAGTGAGGATGAGGGAGTAAAAACAGGGAAGAAAGAAGCAGGGAAAAAAGAAAGGATTTCCCGATCTTGTCATCCCATTCCCTATTTCTACAATGTGGTACTAAAGTACATCAACTATATGTATGAAAAATACTTGCGTTTCAACCAATTATGATCGTAGCTACTGTTTGCTCTCTTCTGATACAGAGATGGTTGTCCAATACATTTGCTACTCATCTTTATAGACTCAGTTCAAATCATGCTAAAGTACTTCCATAAAAATGGAAATGCAGAAAACCAACTTCTCCATGATGTCTCTTTTTCACTCCTGGATAAAGTAACTTTCAGCTCTATAAAACTTGATGCACCATACTATCACTTGCAACCTTTTTTGTATGTTATCATAGGATGTCCTGGGTTGAGAAGGACCACAATGACTATGTAGTTTCAACCCCCTGCTATGTGCAGGGTTGCCAACCACCTCTTCTCTTCCATCCCTAATTAAGCAATATCCATGCCCAGCAGCAAAACCAGTCACTTCTCTCATTCACTTTCACTTTTACTCATCTTCACCCATATTTTACCGAAAAAAAAGCGAGTTTTCCTGAAACCATAACTCCTTAAATATATGGATTGTCACTGAGTGAGTAAAAATGCCAGTTGTTCTTATTCCCTGTGCTCAAACAGTACAGATACTGGCCTAAGAAGACCTTGGAATTGAATGCAAGTGTACCAGATTAACCACAGTCTGAAATCCTGTGATTCAGTTTATGCACCATTTTGAGATTTGGTTTGTTAAATTACATATATTCCCTGTAGTTAGAGAGGAGTTGGCCACCAAATTGCTTTCCCCCCTGTTTTGGAGCATTTTAAACTGCAGAATAATAAGGAGTGTGTAATAAACCACAAATACTTGTCTCATCTAAGTTTGCAGACAAATAATGATTCATGACAGAACTGTCAAAATGTTGAGGAGTAAGATAACTTTGTGTTGTTATCTAACCATTGACTACTAATTCATATTTGCAAGTACAGATTTGGAAATTATTTGATTGAATACTTTAGGATTGGAATCTGCATATACTTCAGACTCAGGCCGGGTTAAAATCACCCTCACAATATATTAATATGTATTAGAATCAGTGTTAATTAATAAATCTCACGGAGCTTACAAAATTAAAGATAAAAGGCACCAAACAATCTGTATACACATTATCAATTTTTTGATGTTCCAGAATGTTTGAGCATAGTGAGAACTTCTGTAAGGTTTAATTGGGTTTTTTCCCATTCCTGTTTTTCATTTCTTGTTTTTGTCTTTTACATTGTATTGGACAGTGAAAAGTCTTTGATTCTATGAGTATACTCACATTCATTTATTCATTTCCAAAAAACAAGCAAAATCAAATACGCATGTCTTTATGATCATTTCTCTGTTTTGAGTCTAATGAAGAAGACATCAGAAGTCAACCATATTTTCACAAATATGAGGAGAATGAGTAATTGTGTGGATCCTAGGCCAAGTGACTAATGCGACAAAGTAGATCATGACAGAATTTCAGTAATTAAAATAATTGCAGTCTTCTAACAACTCACAAATACATATTGAGACAAGGGCTTAATATTAAAAAGCTTATTCTTTCCTACTGAGAAAACAGCTCTTCACACCTTCTGACCTAATATTTTAGAAATTGGATATAATTTAGAATATCTTCTTCATGTCAAATTCATCAGAGAGGAGCACAAAAAATAATTAACTCAGTTTTAACCATGGCAAAGACAAGCAGTATGACAAAACGATTGCTATATCTGCATTGATTTCATAAATGTTGATGGAAACTGTGCTGCTCTTCATGAGACTGTTACGGATAATAGGAAACTTTTTCCTTTCTAAGTTTTTAGAATATTTTATGTACTTGGCAAGAAGTTTAGAGAGAATTTACACATACAAGAGAAAATCATAACAGAGTTTGTGAGGACTTATGTGTGAGGCACCACCCATATATATAGATCTCATCAAAATAGAATAGTAAACTAGTTTTTGCCTTTCACTAGCTTACGCAAACTCCTAACTTTTGGAAAATTCCTCTTGTAATTGCTGTTATAATATGCACTGAAGCTATATTTGCTGAGGTACTTTTAAATTTTATTACCTCCATTGATGATATCCCCACTTTTGTACCAAGAAAGACTGGTGGAGGCATATTCTGTGTTTGAATGTTTTGCAGTGGAAGGACATTATGCCCATGGGTGAGCATGAAAAACAGGAAGGAGTGGAGGCCCAGAACCAAAATCAATTAAGAGTTACAATTTTCTCCATTGCATTTTCTTCTACCAACAAGCTAATGTAGCATCAAGTATTAAGTTATTTCGGAAAGCAATTTTTGAAAGACTTTACATATTAAATGTTGTAATTTTAAAGACTTTATTTAAATAGTTACTGAAACAAAGTATGTACCGCAGTTGTACCTGACAACAGGGGATTTTTTGAAAAAGGGAAATAACTTGAGTTTTTTAATGGTTTTTAATTTCTCTTTGCAATAAAAGATGAATGAATTGTGGTCAATGATATTGCACTAAAATTACTAAAAAATACTTTCCTTCAGCATGCTTTCTGCTGTTATTTGTTTCAATCTCTGTGCATTTTTTAAATATAACAAATTACTTGTCTTCCTTTTGAATGAATGTATCTTTTACATCTTGTACATTTCTTCTCTATGTACAGAAATAGTCCATTACATTTTGAAGTTAGATATCAGCTTCCAATTGAAATAAGTCTAGACTGTAGCTGAGCTGTTCATTTAAGTTGGGATAATAAAATATCTTAGAAAAACAGAGAAATAAATTAAGATGTTTATTTACATGCTATTTCATTTTAAGCTATTTTTAAAGAAAATTCCATTCATTGTAGGTACAATGTAGCAGCTTAAAACCCCCTAAATGGATTCTGACATTCATACATTTCATGCAAATAATAGATATTTGAAAACTTTCTGTCCACTGGCACATTGCAAAAATGAGGAAACCTTAGAATTGTGATAGAATGGGAATATCTTTTACAAATGTTTGTAACCTTTGCTCAGATATGGCCAGTTACGAGTCTTTATTCTCCTCAAATTCTCAATATTTATTCAATAATTATTATCCTCAGTATTCTCAATATTTAGACTCCAGATATGATGTAATTCTGTACAGAAAGCCATGTGCTATTTATTGATCCAGTTAGGGTTCAAGTGAAGTAAGTCTTAAATTTAATAATACTTGGCTTTAGAAACCTTAAAAATTAAATTTGAAAGTCACTTTTTGTTTTGTTTTACATTATCTTTCTTTTCTGGAGTGTTTAAATGACCACTCTCATTTGCATCAATATTACAAACTCCAATTGATTTACTAGCATTGGTTAACATATAGGAATGCATAAATAAAATATTATTTCAAAAGTGTTAGCATACATGACCGTTGCTGTAGTTTACACTTGTTCTACTATATTGCTCAGTGAAAAATGGAATAAAGATTTTTAGTCTTTCTACAGAAACAGTTAGGATAAATTTCTTCTTGTGTAATTTAAAAGCTGTGGGCATAGCTGATTTTAGTATTATTAAAAATATTGATAGATCTGTTTTTTTTTCCTTTAATTTCAGGGAAGTGTCCTTAGATTATAATAATTTAGTGAAATAATGCTTGTAATTTACTAAGAAAACTCAGTTTAACAGGGAAATTTGAAGCACATCTTTGCTCTGCATTACTTGAGATACATTTTGTGAAAATACCAAATATATGAATCATGGGGTTTTTTTTAGTAGTTCTTCAAGAGCAGGTAAATATCTTACACAAGATAGGAGGCATTATTTTTGGAGCAGTTTTTATAAAATAGAAGGCATTACTTTTTGAATGTCCTTCATAGTTTCTATGGAAATAAATAGGAGGCATCATTTACACTGCAAACTATGTTGTTTTTCTGTGTAGACCTGTCATGGTTTTATGATTTTTCGTTATCAGTATTCCACATCATAACATCATGCAGTGTACTGGAAGTTAAAGAGCAAGTGCTCTAGTTCTGGGTACTTGTCCAGAAGAGAAGAACTTCGTTCCCCAGAAGACTATTTGAATACTTTTATAATTCCTGCTCAGGGGAACAGATATAAGGTCTGTAGGTCACCTGACCTGAGTGTTTTCCTCTTGTCTCATCGTGCTCGGTTTTCGGATCGTCTCGCTGCTGCTCCTGACTGCACGCAAGGCTTCAGTATTAGTGTAAGGACCTTATAGCTCTCGGACAATCCTCCTCTCAATTATATTTGATTTTATTAATAATTATATTGTATTATAGTGTGTTATCGTGCATTCCGATACTATATTTAGTAAATTAGTTTGTTTCTCCTCAGAGCGTTGCCGCTGCTTTTTTAATTCTCTTTTTTCTGAGGGTCCCCTGTTTCCCTTTTCTGGAGGCATGAATTTTACAAAAAAATCCCTCTGCCCCACTAGTCACGGAACCAGGATGGACCAGCCCGTAAACCATCGACAAGACCATAAGAAAGATAGCTTATTTAGGGATTTTTTTTTTTAAATTGTTTATACGTACTATATATATCTATGTAAGATATAAGTTTTCTATCTACTTTGGACATTGAAGAAACATAGATGAGCTGCTTCATAGTAAATATTTAATATTTAAATGGATTAAGCTGGATAAATTATGTAAATGATAAGCAAAATACTCACTATTATACAGAAGGAGCAGGTGGAAATCTAGCAGAGCTTTGATTTAGAATCTCTGCTTTTATGCAGAGGAAACCTCAGTGTGTAAAATAAGAAAAAGATCTCCTTCAGTAAATTAACAAATCAAGTCATGATTAATACTCATTATGACATAAAATCTGAAAATAAAAATCAGAGAATCATAGAATCCTTAGATTTAGAAGGGACCTTTAAAGGCCACCTAGTCTAACTCCCCTGCAATGAACAGGGACATGCACGGTTCAATCAGGTCACCCAGGGCCTGATCCAGCCTTGTCTTGAAATTCTTCAGGGATGGGGCTTCTACCACAATTCTGGGCAACCTGTTCCAGTGCCTCACCACTCTCACTATAAAAGACTTTTTCCTTACATCTAATCTAAGTCTAACCTCTTTCTCTTGAAACTATTATTTCCCCTCATTCTATCACAACAGACCCTGAAAAAGAGTCTGTCCTATTCTTTCCTGCAACTCCCCTTTATATATTCAAAGGCTGGTATCACGTCATCTCAGAGCCTTCTCTTCTCCAGGGTGACCTGACAATGGATGCAGCATGGTCTGATTATCAGTCTAAGTCATCATCCAAATTCAGAGTAATTTCTCTTCAATCCTACAGGTAGACTGAAAAGGCTTACTTCTGCTATATCTAAAGAAAACAATAAGTGAAAATGCAAGAACTAAACCATGGAAGGGTAGAATAATAAAAGTTTGAAACTTTTGATTTCTCAGAGTCACAAGCCAATATGATCTATGGAGATTTTATTGATTTTCTGAATTTTTAATCTCCTCCATTATGTTATATATGCTTTCTGTCTGCTCTTAAGTAACTTTCAGTTAAAATCATCATAGCCTTAACTGCTTTTCTCCATGATGATTCAGTAAGGTCAATAAAGTGAAATATGTGTACTTCCCTATGTAGTTTTAAATTTAATTACTTTTTTTTTTTTTTGGTAGAAGGAAATTCTTAAATTATATTTCATTTCAATTTTCTGCCAAGTCTTCACAAGGAGAAAAAGTTATTGAATTTGTTATTGAAGAGTGTAAGAATGATATCAGAACCAAATCAAGTAGCATCCTCTAGTGAAAACTTTGTGTTATAGAACTTCTGTAAAAATTACTGGGAATAGTTTAATACTAGCAACAGTGCAGCGAAAAAAGATATTACCTTGTTTGTTAAAATAACCATTAATAATTCCCTCTTACCCCAGAATGAATACCCATCAGACTTTTAAAATTGAATTAAACAAAGCTTTACATGTGGATTTCCTTTGTCCTATTTACCTTGTACAAGAAATGCACAAACCTCTTCCTTTTACTTTCTTGGAAAAAGGCATAATAAGTAGTATCATATCCAAAATGTCAACAACACTAATCACTATTTCATTAGAAGGAATGTTTTGTTATACAATTATACTGTTTCAAAAACTATATGTTCTCATTTATTTATTAAAAAAAAAAAACATTGAAGGATCTCCATCTCTCAAAGTAAACACCATAACAGTTCAAATTAAATTATTTCTCATACTTATGTCAGTAGATCAATGATAGCAGGATAAATTCTCTTCACAGAGGCTTTGACAATAGCAAGCAGAAGGCTATCTCTGTACTTGGAATTGGGCTCTAAAAACCTTGTTAATGTTATGAAACTTTCCTAGACCATACTTTTTAGTGTTCTATTAAATACAAATTAGAAAAAAAAATGATATGAAAGGTAGTACAGTTGAAGCAAAAATGTTGAGAACTTTTCGCAAATTTCACCAAATATATTAAGAAGAGATTCCAGCATTTCTCAACATGTGTTCAGTTTTCAAATGGTCCCAATAGAAGCTGGATGTTACATCTTAATTGCTTTGATCAACATCTTTATAAATATTTCAATTTTGTTTTCCAAGAAGGAGCAAATGAATATGGCAAAGATTTATGTAATTGCATATCATAGCTGGTTACCTCTAGAAATGAGAAGAATGCAATTTTTAGGGCTTTACTTTAACTTATTTTTCATAAGAAAATATCGTGAGTCCAGAGAGCTTCCATTTTTAAGAACGTACTGTGTGCTCTGGTAAAAGTTTGTAAATTATGATATTTTTAAAATCCATGATCCCTAGCCCTCAGGAATTCCAGACCCTAAAGGCAAGACTTCCCGTTGGTCAAGGAGGATCTGGTCAGAGAGAGTCTAGCTAAAATCAGTGCACACAAATCCATGGTCCCCGACGGGACGTACCCAAGTGTGCTGAGGGAGCTGACAGAGGTGATTGCTGAACCTCTCTATACCAGCTTGGAGAAGTCTTGATGAATGGGTGAGGAGCCTGAAGACTGAAGAGTAGCCAGTGTTTCACTCTGGTCTTCAAAAGGGGAAAGAAGGAAAACCCAGGAAACTACAGGCCAATTAGCAACACCTCCATCCCTGGAAAGACAATGAGCAACTTGTTCTGGATACCCTCTTCAAGCAATCGGAAGTGAAGAATATTATCAGGACTAGTCAGCATGGATTCCCCAAGGGGAAATCATGCTTGACCAACCTGGTAGCCTTCTATGATGTCATCTCTGTCGAGTAAATGGGAGGGCAGCAGTGGATATTGTGTGCCTTGACTCTTGACTTCAGTAAGGCATTTGATGCTATCGCCTACAACATCCTTGTAATGAAATGAAGAAAGTGTGGGAAAGATGAGTGGACACTGAGGTGGACTGAGAACTGACTAACTGGCAGAGCTCAGAGGGTTACCATCAGTGGCGCAGAGTCTGACTGGAGGCCTGTAACTAGTGGGGTTCCTCAGGAGTCGGTGACAGATCCGGTCTTGTTCAACATCTTCATAAACAACCCGGATGAAGGGAGAGAGTCCACCCTCAGCAAGTTTGACGATGATACAGTGCTGGGAGGAGTGACTGTCACACCAGAAGACTGCTACCATTCAACAAGTCCTGGGCAGACTGGAGAGTTGGACAGTGAGGAACCTAAAGAGGTTTAATAAGAGTAAAAGTAGAGTCTTGCAGCTGGGGAGGAATAATCACCGTGCATCAGTACAGGTTAGGGGATGTTCTGCTGGAGAAGATTTCTACAAAGAAGGACCTGAATGTTCAGGTCAGCAAAAGATTGGCCATGAGCCAGCAGTATGCTGTTGTGTCCAAGAAGGCCAATGGTATCCTAGAGTGCATTAAAAAGAGTGAGGCCAGGAGGCTGAGAGAGGTAACCCTTTCTACTCTTCCCTGGTGATTTATAATACAGTGTCAAATTCTGGACTCATCAGTTGAAAAAAAACCACAGATCTCCTGGAAGGAGTCCTGTGGAGGGCCAAAAAGATGATAAAGTAACTGGAGTGCCTCCAGTATGAGGAAATAATGAGTAACCTGGGTCTGTTCAGCCTGGGGAAAAGAAGACTGAGAGGAGATCTGATTAGTGTTTATAAATATCTAAGGGGAGGTGGGAGGCAAATGGATGAGCCCAGGATCTTCTCAGTGGTGCATAGCAGTAGGACAAGGAGAAATGGTCTAAAACTTGAAGATAGAAAGTTCCATACAAACATGCAGAAGAACTTATTTATGGTAAGAATGACAGAGCACTGAAACAGGTTGCCCAGAGAGATTGTGGAGTCTCTTCTATGGAGATACTCAAGACCCATCTAGACACCTACCTGTACAATCTACTGGAGGGTGCCTGCTTTAGCAGGGGAATTGGACTCAGTGATCTCTCGAGGTCCCTTCTAATCCCTGAAATTCTGTGATTCTATGAAATAAAGCATTCAGCACAAGTATAGCGTGTATAGTATTTCTGTTTTAATTTGCAATGTTATTGAGGCAATAGTTTTTCTCAGTTAGATGAAAGTACCATGAACAATTTGAAAGGTTCATTCACTGTTAATTTACATCTAGAGTAGGCTTATGCTTACTACCGTGTGAAGTAAAAATATATATTTTTATGAAATTTTGAGAAATTGTCTTCTTGTTTCAGTCAGATCAGTGAATTTGCATGGGAAATTAGATGTGTGAAGGATGTGTAGAAGACCAAATCACTGATTTAAAAATAAATATGTGTTACGGTTGTGTGTCCAACATTTTATCTCAGCTTTGTAAGACAGAAGAAACAGATTCATTTGTTTTATACAAACTTCCTGTACACACTCAGGACAAGCAATTTTCAAAGACCTATGGATTCACTGTTAGATGTCTACTTCAGTCCAACAACATACTCTCAAAATAATGAACTATATGGCTGATGAAATATTTCTTCTTGAACACGGCTCTGAACAAATGCATTCTTTGAAATATTTGAGTGGAGTAATGTGTGAGAAAACAGGCCCATACCCAAGAATATTAACAGGAGAATAAGATGTTCAAAGTATGGCCATGCAGCTAGTTCCTGCTGGTGTGAGAAAGCTTTGCTCTGAAAGCTGTGTTCATAGTGCTGAGTTCAGTTTCACAGTCTTCGACATCATATGTCCTGAAATTGTTATGCCCAGGAACAGGGCATAGCAAATTTATTGTTGATACAGTTTTCAAAATGTGCTTATATTATCATCAGAATAATAATAGCAAACAGTACTGCAGATGGAGTAAGTTTGGGGAGTAAGTACAGAGAAATGTTTGTGTGTCTGTCTGCCTGTGAGTATGTGTAAGGGGTTGTTCTTTGTTAAATATGAAGTTTGTTAAATATAAAGTTTCATGTTACAAAAATAAAATAGAATAGAATAAAAGAAAAAAAAATAGAAAATCCTAAGAGCTAAAGCTGATTCCCCAGTAACACACACATGTCTCAATTTTCTGGTTTCTGTTTTCTCTAAAACCTCATTAGGAGACTCCTTGCTTCCCATAGTCACCATGTGTACCAGCAGGAAGCAAGAAAATTCCAGTATCACCCATCACTGAGCAAAAATAGAAAGCCAAAGCATAAAATAAATAGAATCCCAAGGTTTAATATAAAATAAATCTGCACTGAAAATTGGTAAAACTTTGCTAAAATTAGTGACAAAGTTCCCATAACTTTGAGATGTAATACAGCTTTGAAATAGAGCACTTCAGTTTATCTTGATAATTTTGATCAGCTTTCAGTTTTCTGCCTATGGGTTCTGGTTTCTATACATGATCACACTCAAAGGGGAACATAGAAGGTATTTCCCCTCACTGCCTAGCTTCTGAAGCCACCTTGGAGAAAGCAATACCAAAGTCTGTAAGCTTGGAAACTAAAAGCAGCTTGTACACTGCTGTACCATAATTTTCTGCTTTTCAGTGTATTTGGTTTACCCTGGCTGAAAAGCTCGCATGAACCTTTGAGGAGAGAATTATGATTTGCCAGGAGTTCTGATCCATCTGCCCCTTTTATTTAAAGTGATCATGCCTGAAAAACATGAAAGGGTTTTCTGTTTCTGCGATATGTTTATATTTGACCACAAAATGAGAAAATGATCAATTGAATGATGAAATTTAAAAGAAAAGTACCTACAAAAACTTCTCCACTTCTACTGTAGACTAATTTTCTTTTAATTTGAATCTCAACCATCGTGTTTTATTTCTTTATGATCAGCTTCATAATCCATTCTGGAAACCCTAGGAATCCTCTTTTTCTGCTTCCTATGAGGCCTGACTCTGCTTACAGAATGACTCATGGTCTACTGTACTATGTCTTCGTCATAACATTTTTTCCTCTCTTTTTCTCTCTGTGGTGTTCTGCATTCAGAAAGTTTTTTCCGTGTGTTTTTCTTTACCTCTAAAGAAGTGAAAACCTTCCATCAAAACTTTCAAAAATAAAAATAATAATTAAAAAAATGCAGGCAGCAATTCCCATCTATTATAAACAAGTAAACTTCTGTCCAGTTGAACAGTACTCTTTATACAGCAACACAGAGCAAAATAATGAGCAAGCAATGTAGACATCAAATCCTGTAGCCTTTTTCTCACCCCATCATCAGTTTGTTCCTTCTGAATACCTTTGTTTTTGTTCATCGCAAAGTAGTAAAAATATCATTTAAAGTATTTA
>PPHD01027927.1:0-11028 GCA_002909625.1 Bambusicola thoracicus
CCAGTGTAAAACTAGCACTCAGAAGTACAGCAGTTAGCTAAGGACAGACTAACAAGGGAGGAAAGGGCCCCATGGGTTCTCCATGTAGTCCAACAGGGAAGGAAGAAGACTCAAGAAGAGGGTAAGCTTCGGAGGCGGTGAAGAGAATGGATGCAAACAGAACATGCTCCTCTTAAGCCAGGTGACAGGAAGAAGGGAACACACTAAACACAAGAGGAAGGTAGAGGCAAGCCTGCCAAAAACCCTACTGAGAACTCTACTAAACTTTGGTGGAAGAGGGTAAAACCAGAGTGGGTGATCCAATGCTCACTTAGGACATATACATGCAGGTAACTAAGAGGAACCCTTGACAGAGCACGAGGGCAGCATGTAAAACTGGAAGGAATTCAGCACATCTACTAACATCAGTGAAACTAAGATAATATCAGCAACTTATTTTCCATGCACGAAGCAGTGAAATAGCACAACTACATCATCCAAAGAGCAAAAGCTTACGATGGGAGATCTTTGGCAGCTCTGAGCCCCCAACCTTTCTTCTCAGTGAGGATTACTTCAACATCTGCATGCTGCTTCTTCTGGAAGCGTCGGTTGGAACAGTAGTCGCCATTTGGGCACCTGGAAGAACTAGGAGAAGGAAATGGAACAACTCAATTCCCATCATGACAACGCCAGCAACAGAAACAGCTCAGATGGGAAAGAGATACCATGCAACTATAATAAATTCAGTGTAAAACTTTCAAATGTGTTTTGCTATAAAGAGTATAACCATCTGACTGTCAACGTGTAAATGCAGACTATTTCTGGGAAGAAGATAGAAACATTTCCAATGCAAATGCTACTGCACTTGTACATCGTATAATCAAAACGGGCTGAATTGGACAATTCTCTCCACGTTTTCATATTTCACCTCAAGATCTTCCATTCCGTTATCCCTGGGCTAAGTTAACAACTAAGGGTAGGGCTTCTGGCAGGTAACTCCTACCCTTCCACCCAGCTGTATGACCAGCATGTTATGCCTACCAACCTCAGCCCCAGGCACCCAGTCCCTGCCTCCTGCTCATGTGGGCAATAGCTCCCTTGGCCTTCCAATCCCAACTAGGAGGGGAAATAAGATGATAGCAGTGGCCTGCATGGCTCTGGGGGGAGCACAGATGCACAAGGAAAAATGAAAGGAAACGAGCAACTCACAGAGAGCAGTATTTGCATTTCTGACACTCTCCCATCAGCCATGCTTACAACAAAGTCGAATTAAGCCTCAGGAGCAAAGGACTCCAGGCCTTGGCAGTCAGTTTCACAGGTGGGCACTAAGAAAAACACTTGGTTTGGAAGACCTAAGGTCAGATCTAAATGCTCTCTGTAGGCTCTGAAGCTGAATCCACACCAGTCAGCAAAAACAGGAGCATGACGACAGCTTGTAGCCAGCAACCAGAAAGGTGTGAATTCCTCTAGGGGCTCCCAAGTCATCTCGTGGACAACAGTGGCCAACTCTGGCCAACTCACCACTCGATCATGAGCAGGCGGTTCAGGCAGTCCTCTCCACAAGCAACCTCCCCCTGTGCTCGCTCTTCCTTGGAGAGAGGAGGGCATTCACACAGCATCCTCTTAATATCCCGGTGGGATTTGCTCTTCTTCCTGTTGAAGACAGGTCATTGACATAGAGTTGAGACATTATTTGGGTACAGAAATTAATCTTTCATCAACTGTTGCTGGAGGAAATTAATTTATCCTTTAGGAATTGGACATATGGACTATCTTTGGAAAACCACAAAGAACTTCTGAGTAACCATGGCCACTGTTTGAAGCAGGAGGTGATGGCTTTCTGATCATGTAAGATTGTTTCTCGGAAAGACACCTCAGGATATTTAGCTTTGACTTATCCTTAATGTACACAATTCAGTTTTACTATCAACGTAGATGTGTATACACACACACCCACACACAGGGGCTGGACTAAGAACCTTTTCTTTTGTCTTACAAGTGAAAAAGCCAAATTCCAGGGAAGCCACTCCTGATTTTTACAGCTAGATTTCTCACCACGCGGGACAAATTATAAGGTTTATATTAAAAAGACAAGAGGTTTTGGTTAGCCTCTCTTGAAATACTATATTCTATTAGCATAAATAATGTCATGAAGACAATCTCCAGGAGTTCCCTTCCAGCCTTCTATCATGTTCTCTTTGGTTTCACCGATAGAAAGCCAGGAGAAAATCTATACTCTATAATTTCAACATATAAACCACTAGAGAGCACACGTATCACTTTAAAACAGATGTATTTTAATACAGCAAACTGAATGGTTTAGGTAATTAAACTTCTGTTTTACTGTCAAGTAAGATGATTTTTAAAATGCAAAGGTGTTAAATGGGCATGAATCATCAGAAGGGCTGCACAAAGAATAAGACTTGGTTACAGACTCGTTAAGGACTCTTACCTACATGTTAAATCCACAGAGAGTATTTTGTGGCACAGAGGGAGGTTGTTGAGCTCTGAGGTAATGCTCCTATTGAATAACCCCAAAGTTCTGAAATAAGGCTTTTCTTTCAAAGGTCCCCATCCTGGTCAATATTCCCACTATAGGATAATTACAATCAGTACCCTCTGCTATTTTAAATCACAGCTGTTAGGGCTGAACTAACTTGTCTGAGAATGACAAATAATTACATGCAACTACCCAAAGCTTTTGGAAAGGCACAATGCATATCTAAAACTTCTCCCACATCCTGACTTCCATTTGGGGACACTGAACAGATGGGGACAAGCCCAGAGATGATGCTTCTACACTGCTCTGGGCTCTAACATGGTCTCACCATGTTCACACGAATGGTAAACAACAGAGAGAGCAGCAAGAAAAAAAAAAAAAAGGAAGAAAAATTGGAAGAAAATCACTTCTGCAAACTACCATAGGTACAAGAGCAAAGTGTTTACTTGGTGCTGATGGCAGGAACTTCAGGTGTGCAAACCCAGCCTGCAACCCTCATCACACGAGCTACAGGGATGCCACATGGAATAAGGTATACAGTTCTACAGTAAAATAAGTGATTCTTCCCCTGTACTCTCCCATCCCCAGCATCTCTCTGGACCCATTGCTGGGAGGAGATTCAGCATGGTTACAGCTCTGGTACAGCATCCTGTCCTCTAGGAGCAGTGCTGAGAGTGTGACATGCCTCCTCTCTCTGAGGTACCAGTTGCTAGTGTGGCCTTAAGAAAGCTATCACAGAATCAAACAGAAGCTGAAATCTGAAACAGTTATATGCAAAAATAAAAAAAAGAAAATTTAAAACCTCAGTTACCTTTCTGTCAAGTACACATTTTCCTCAATGAGGTCGAAGTAACAGGGCATTTTCCCCTGCTTGGCAAACTCCTTCCAGCGCTGCGGGTCGCGGAAGTCATCCATGATGCACGGGCGGCCGACCATGGAGGAGTCCTGCGGTGCCACCTCCTGCTCACCCTCCACCTTCACCTTCTTCCTCTCCCTTGAGTCCGCATCGCTCTCAGAGTCACTCTCCAGCTCCTGCCGTCGTTTTTTGGGAGGGCCTCGCTCTTTCACATCGTTCTTTTCTAAAGCCTTCACCTCCTCCTTTTTCTCAGCACCAGACACCGGCTCCTTGCTCGAGTTGCTGCTGATCTCATGGGCTTGCACGGAGCCTGTCTCTTTCTGCCCGGGAGCGTGGAACTTACTGGAGGGGCTGGGGAAGCCAGCCTTGCACTCATCATCCCAGCGGTCATCCTCGTACTCCTCGTGATCCTCCGTTAAAGAATCTGGCACTTGTCCTTGAACTCGTTCATAGTTACCTCCAGCAGGCCGCCCAGCTGACCTCGCGTCCCAGTAGCCATTGCCCTGCCAGCAGTTCTGAGAGCTGCTGTAGGCTCCTGTGCCTGGCTGGTAAACATAGCCTGAGTAGAGCCCGAAGCTGCTATCTGGCTGCTGATAGGTGCTGCTGGGCTTCTCCGCCTGCAACTCCCAGCTCATGCCACCCATACCCTCCACAGGACGAAAACCATCCTCCCTGGAGCAGTCTCCAAGGCCAGACTGATGGAGACCCCCACTCCCCTGCCAGCTGTCTGGCTTGGAAAAGCTCATCTGATGGCAAGACTCATTGGTGCCCTCAAAGCTCTCAGGCACACAAAATGGCTGCTCCTCCTGCCGGCCAAGCGGCCTACCGATGGACATCAGCTCATTAAGCATTCTCTCATCGGCACTGGGTTTGCCTTGAGAATCCACGGCCAGGTCTGCCTGGCTCGTGCTGTCCACACCATCACTCTGCGGCTGGCAGGCATCTGCCCGCAGCTCTTCCCCATCCTTCCTGCTGAGCTCAGTAGATGAGGCCGGACTCTTCTCCATCCCCCTCGGAGAGCACCTGCTCTCAGCCTGGGGCCCATTGTTACTCGCCATAGCCTCTGGCCTCTCCTCATAGTAGGGCCTGCTTGGTTCCGGCCTCTCATCATCCCAGTGGTCGGAGTAGCGCCGCGCGCCCTGGCTGCTCCGGGAGGAGCAGGGGCTGCTGTCCTCCATCGCAATGCTCGAGTTCTTTGGGACAACCACAACAGACTGCAGCCGTTTCCGTGGCACCCCATCATCAGAATCAGAATCCTCTGTGTCGCTGTCATCGCTGCCCGGCTCGCTGTCGCTTTCAGCCGTGTCGGAATAGTCATCATGGGGAGCGGGAGCGAATTCGGAGGTACCGCCACTGCTGTCACATGTTGGGGCTTGCGTTATGGCTTCTGGCTCTTCTGCAGCCACCACAACATCACAAGATGGAAATGAAGCGTCTGGAAAAGCTGAAGCCACCAAGGGCTCATTCCCTCCGTCATCCTCAGTAGACGCTCCCTGGCCTTGCTCCTTCAGATCATCAGGACAGACTCTCTCCGTAGTAACGGCCATTTCTTCCGTTGCCTCCTCCCTGCTGCAGTGTTCCAGCGGCACTTGGGAATAATAGGAATGCTCATCCTTGAGCGACAGCTTGCCCCGTGCCGAGTTCAGGTCAATGTGCCGAACATCCAACTCGAGCACCTCCCCAGTGCCCGAGCAGCTCGGCGGGGCCCCATCCCCCTCGGAGGGGACGTTCTCCTCCAGATTCTGTGTAACCACAGGACAGTCCTGCCTGATTGCAGGGGAACAGCAGTCCTGGCCGGAATCCCTGCTTGAACTATCTACAGCCAGGCCAGCTTGATGGGGTGGGTTAACGTGATACTGCTCTTCCTCACACACAGACTTCGAATTCAGATCCTCTGTGCTTTCATAGTCGCATGTCACCGTCTGCGGTTCAACGTGCAAGTCCAGAAACGGCTCGGAAGTCACTTTTACATCTGCTGGTTCAACTTCAATTTCAACTTCTGAATGATACAAAGAAGGGGTGGCATCATCTGAAACATAGCAAAAGACTGGTTCTTTGGTTTTGTCACAGGGAGCTGCCTCATCATCCAGCTTCTTCACTGAAAGTTTGGAATGATCTACATTCACAACTGGCAAAGGCATAGCTTCACTTTGCTGCTCCAGGACCAGAGCCTCTTCCTCCTTGAACAGGCTGCTACACTCGCTGGACTGTACATGAGAATCATCAGGCTCGTGCTCTTTAGGGGTGTATGTGCTCTCAAATCCATTCGACGGCAGCGGATACGAGTTACTCGTCCTTTCAACGTGTGATGCTTCCAACCTACACAAGCTATCATCAGAAGACACTGCAACATCCTCTGCTTTGGAGGCACTGGGAGCTGCCAGATCATCAGAGCTACCCTCTGGGGACCCATTTATATTCATTTCTATAGGGAAACACGTTTTCAATTGCTCGTGCTTTACCCTTACTGAAGTCTCTTGCTCCTTAACACTGTCATGGCATTCACTGCTTGCAAGTTCCTCAGATCCTGAGTGAGGAACAGCAGCTTTTGATTCATCTGTCTTTTTAAAAGTGGGGGAATCATTTAACTGATTTAATGGAGAAAGTGTCTTTTCCCTTTCAAATCTCTTTGCAATGGACACTCTGATCTCACTGCTTTTTAAACAAGAGGTCTCTAAATCTAGAGAATTAGACTGCTGTTTTATTTCTTCAACTGATTCTGTACAACAGAAAGAACTTTTAAATTTATCAGGCTTTGGTGCAGGGATCTTTGAAGGGGTGGACTTATAACGGGAAGAATTCACATTACTGTCAGGCTTAGAATGGGAAGTCCCCTTTCGATACCCGAGCTCGTTAAGGGGAGAGCACCTTTTGGTTACTTCACTTTCTGAAGTCCGTTTTGAATCTCTATCTGCTTTTGAAGACTTTCCTCTCCTCTCCACGTCAGCATGAGATGACTCTACTTTGCTGTCCCTGTCTGATTTAGAGTAAGAAGTCCTTGACTCCCGGTACGAGGAGTGGGACGACGTGCGCCTCGAGTCACTGGATCTGGAATGCGTCCTCCTGTACTCGTCTTCCGAATCAGAGCTCTCCCTCCCCCTTGAGTCCGCGTACGAGCGGGAGTATCTTGTCCTCTCTCTGTACGGGGAGCTGCGGTGATACCTGCGGTCAGATTCGTAGTAATGTGAGCGCTCTGACCTCGAGTAGGAAGAGCTGGTTCGGGAGCTCCGATCCGACCGGGACCGAGAATGGGACCGGCTTCGCCTTCTCTCTCTGTCAGACCTGGATCGGGAAGATGTATACCGCGACTCTCGTTCTGATTTTGAATAGCTAGAATACTTCTCATCTCTGTCCGATCTGGAGCGTGAGGAGGACTTCAGTTCTTCTCCTCTGAGAGAGGAAGAGCTTTTCCTGGGATCCCTCTCCTTTTCTGCACTGGATATCTTCTGCTCGTGTGAGCGCTGGCTGGAAGAAGTCCTCACGGAATCTTCATCAGACTCGGAGCCCAGCAACGTGCCATCGGACTGGGAGAACTTCCTTTTGGAGCTCTGTTTCCTAGAGCACAAAGAAGCACCCTTGGAGCTGTCTGAAACCTCATCATCTTTCCCAATATGGGAATCTTCCTTCTGTGGAGTTACTTCCACCTGCTCGGCCACGCGTTGAGTTAGATGCTCTTCCAAACCGTGCGATACAACATCCTGCTTAGGGTCCAGATCCAGAGCCTCCTTCGGGACTACGTGACACAGCTCCTTCGAAGCTGGGACTTCTGCTTCTACAGGCGGTGACAGCAACAGCGTTGACATGAGCGTGACGGGCAGCTGTGGCAAGGCTGCTGCAGCGGGGACAGGCATTGGTGCTGCTGGTGATGCTGTTGGTGGAGGTGGTGGTGCCGATGGAAAGTCCGCGGCCGCTGCCACTGGTTCTGTTACCGGTGCCAGAGCCGGTGGCGGCGGCAGTAAAGTTGCTGCTGCAGCTGGTGGGGGGGGTTTGGTTGTGACACTAAGTAAATGTTTCTTAAAATGGATTTTCCCCAGTTCTACCTTCGGTTTTGGAGGTGAAGACTCCTCCGCTGAACCAGCAGCATCCCCAAGGTCCATTTTAATTTTGGGGTTAAAATCAGTCTGTAGGGGTACTGCTGGGGAGTTCTGAGTTTCATTTTGTTTCTCGTTTCCCAGACCGGGCAGAAATCTGTTCGGTAAGGTTTTCTTGGTTAAGCTAAAACTGAAAGACACCTTTTGTCTTCCTTGCTCCTCAAGGTTAACCTTCGTTTTGGTGCCTTTGGGCAAAAAGCGACTAGAAGCAACACCTTTGAACACTGGGCCTTTGATAAAGCCAGCTTTCTGCACGGTTTCAGTCTTGCTCTGGAAAAAGAAAGGAAAAAAAAAAAGCTGTCAGTGGAAATGTTATTTTTAAATTCTGCTCTACGCAAGTACTGAACAGTTTTACTTCACCTGGTGAATTTTTTATGATGATAAAATAGCAATTGATATCCTGGGCTGAAGTCTGGGACAGCACAGCCATCCAGCCTGCCTCTCTTTTAATCAAAATCAATTATCTGCTCCTTTCGAGTCTCAAACAAAACCTCCTTTGGGATTCAGGCTGAGGCTTTTTAACTGACTTATTAATAACCAAACTCAAAGAATCAAAGTTCTTTTTCTTTTCTTTAATAAGAATGAAAAAAGAAAAGAAAAAAAAGAGCGATAGGGTTCAACACACAAAATTAATTGAAGAGAGACCACTACTTTATTTGTTTTGTTTCTGTGGTCTCTGGCTACAGAATATCCTGCATTTTTAAGCTTTAGGTGTGTTTGTTCTCACACTCCAGGATACTGTACCTGGGTGTATTTGGTGCCAGACCAAATCAGGCCACTGAGACCTACAGCTGCAGCCCTAAGCCCCGTCCTTTCCCACCTTCTCCTAGCAGCCTCACCTCAGTCAGTCACAATTCCCAGTAAGTTTCCAGGCTAACAAAGAGATCAGGGTTCGCATCACTGCTACAAGAACTTCCATCAGAGCTCAGCCACACGTGATGACTGTCACCTCTGAGCTGATGGACCCTAACACCTTACACGTGCATCTCACCTAAGGGATCTGCTGCCCTGCTGAGGAGTCCTTCCCAGCAAGCCTGGCAGTCTGGGACACAACTGAGCTGAAAGTCACCTCCTCTAGGATGCTTGCAACTGAGATGCCACTTTGGGCATGGCTCAAGCCTAGAGCAACAAAGCTCTTCTCAACGTGGGAACTTCTTCCCTTCCAGAATGCATTTATCAAAGCCCGAGATTAGCAGCTTTCAGAGCAAAAAGCACACTGTGTTTATTTGCCTTGGCATGTGTCCAATTGTTTTTAAGCTCCGGGCTTGTCTCTGCAGAGACTCTACCACTATCTACCGCAGCGTAACGATAGCACAATCCCCAATGATGAATGTTGTCCCATTGTGTTGAAAGGGTATATCTGTCAATACTCCTTATCCCCATAAATCCAGATTGCATTAATGTAATCACACTTTGTGCAAGAAGCATAACTCAATGAGGGCAATTCTAGCAGTCTGAACACTGTATACGGGAAGGTTCTACTCCCTAACTATTGCATGAACACATCTTTGGCTGCAGCAGTGGTTTCCTGCACCCACTCTGAAGTATTATGGACTTTGTTATCGTTTAACTCTTGTAAAACAATGCAGAGTTGCTAAAGCTAAAGGCACCGTGGTAAATTATTAAGTAAGATGTTGGCAGAATAGAAACCCCACCCATGCTATTTCCACTTCTTCTTTCCCAAAACTCTGACTCCTTTAAAATGGGCACCACTTTGTGGGGGCTTTCAAGCGACTGCCATTGCTGAAAGGGCATCCCAATAGAGACCTTGAGGACAGGAAACGTCCACACATCTGTCCATCTCTTCTCCAACACTATCCCATACTCAATAGAAAGGTTGCTGAAAATACACCATTTTCTGAAGAGACACATTTTTTTAATCTAACAACAGCATAACACATAAATGTATAGGAACAAATTCACTGGAGCACAAAGGACAAAACCACGTGTTCGGTCCATGTGGCAGGAGCTTCGAGATGTTCAATGCTAGAGGCCAGCCTCCCATAAGATGCTGGGCACAGGCTCCCGATGTCATTTTGTGAGCATGTTGGGTTGCTTATTACCCCTACACAACCAGAAAAATCAAACCTTTCTACCCCAACCAGTACATCAGAACTCAAGAGTTTTCTCATTAAAACTTTTGTGAAACTATTTTGTGTGCAAAAATCACCCACAGTTATGAAAATATGTCAGTGTTTTGATTATAAATTTCCTAACTTTCAGTGCAGCAGAGCAGAAATCTGAGCTTACAGATGAATAACGGGGTTTGGATACATCCACCTGTACACAAAACAAAGGCTGGAGGGGATGAAAGAGCTGCTAAACTTCCATTCCTCTGCTTTTCACATCTATTCAGCAGGGACGATGCCTTTCAGAACAAATGTTTCAATCTCATGCTCAGCCTTCCAGGGATTTCTTCTTAAATAACAGCGAGTTGAAAAAACACGACTTCCATAAATTTAAAAAATATCCCACAGGTAGCTTTTGAAATGTAACAGGGAGCAATAACTGGCGAAATAGTAGAAAAGTTCTCCTTGCTTTAATGTTTTACAGGCAGCAAACGCTCCACAGAACGCTGCTGTGGGTGCTGTGCAGCCCGGGGTAGGCAACAGATGCTCACTCTGAGCCTTCAGCAGAGATGAATGAGTGCTCCTGCAGCTTTCGTATCACCGTGCCAGCACACACAGTACGTTCAATCAGAGCAGAAATGGTCCTAACGCATCAAAAATTAGCAGCACCATTCTGCCAGTCACTCACTGGGGTATTATCAGGTGTTCCTATCTCTGGAGGTTTGCTCCTTTCCCCTAACGTTAATTGGGCCACACACAATGAAACTCATTTTTTCCACAGATGAAATCCTTAAAGATTCACTTTGTTACAACACAGGAAGCAGAATGTCCCTACACGTGATCAGCTGTGTGCAGGTGGCAGCAGCAGTGCCAGGGATGCTCCCTTCTATCCAGTGAATTTGTATGTGAAGCTGCCTTGTGCTGCTGCTCAAGGAAGTTTCCCAAGATGTGGGTCCAGATCAAACCCATTGGTGAAGGTAACTACACACATCTCAGGAGCAAAACAGGAAAAGGAATGAATTTCACTCACCTCATTTTCTTCTTCTCTATTGCAACCCATCCGAGAAAACATGCAAAAGAAAACAGAAAGAAGGCGTTAACATCAGGCAGAAACAAAAACACACCTACAAGCAGGAAGGGCTGCACAGGTAACCCCGTGCCACCCGTCCTGGTGTCACCCACTGCACAGGGACACAGCACTGGTGGGAAGCTCACAGCCCTGGGTGCTGGCACTTCTGCAAAGCCTCCGAGAGCGAACGGCAAGCGCGATGCTGATGGCTGCCATGGCAGCCAGGAGTTGTTTCAACAGAGGTGATGTCGCAAAGATAACGCAGATATCGGTCTGGAAAACGAGGTGTAGTTTAGTGTTTTCCTGAGGAGATGGGAAATAGTGAAAGCACCTCCTCTCTCATTGTCTAAGTTCACCAACGCTTTTACAAGCAGCCCAATGAACACCCAATTCCTGTACTGCTCTGCCCAGCAGCCCCAGCTAACACGTACCACACTGCTCAGAATTCCCAAATACAGCTCCTT
>PPHD01027928.1:0-11027 GCA_002909625.1 Bambusicola thoracicus
AGCCGTTTATATAGAGCAGTACAAATAACATGCTTAGTACAACAAGGCACAGTTCTCATAACTTGCAGTTGCTTGCAGCTTGTCTCACGGCACCTGGCACAGCGGTCTCTATCTCTGCTCCGCATTCCTTTCACCTACTCCCATCATTGTTCTGTGTGAGACAGTGATCCATAGCAGCTGTTTTGCTCGCACTGACCCAGGGGGAGATGAACATGGCCTCCCTGGGTCAGCCGTCCATCCACATTTTCTGTCCATTCAAAGACTATAGCTGTAGTCAGAAGAGGAGAACAGCCACTAAAAATTTAATACAATTTTGAACAGATGAGTATCAATCCATCTTTTCCTCAATCTCTGAGTCCTCTATGTTTCATTTCAGATGAAAACTAAGTTACTAGAATGAGAAATAGTATGTCATTTAACAAGAGAAAAAATTACATACATAAATATGCAATAATATCACTTTTAAAAAAATTAGTATAAATAAATTAGTTTGAATAAAATGGGAAAAAAAGAAAAGAAAATGCCTGCCTGATCAATAAAACCAATGGTACTGAGATGCATGGTATTCTTATACCATCTTTATGCCAAGTTTTTATACTCTGCTATGATTTTGGAACATTTTTATTTTGTTTCAGAGAAAGTATCAATCTCCCTCACATTTCCAACAGCCACTTATTTAGGAGACCCTGAAGAGCTTTTTCTCTGTCATATATTTCGGGAAGCAAGAAAAATCAATCCAAAAACATGTGAGAGAAGGAAAAATAGCTTTCTGGAAGCAAATCTCTTTCCTTCAGTGTGAAGCAACCATGTTTAGTTTGGTGCTATGTTGACTGTGAGCAAAAGGAGCTTTCACAGTAGTTATGCATGGTACAGAAAAACCTTTATGTATTTCAAATGGGTAATATATCAACAAAAATTTTCAAAATTAATTTTGGAACCTGAAAATTATTCCTTTTGTGTGTATACAGACTTATTCTGCACTTGTAAGGAAGGGTTTATTCTGAGGCTTTTCTATTTTCATTGGCATTAAGCATCAAAATAGCATAAATTCATATACAAATATACCCCAATTACAGCTTTTTTTAAAATTATTTTTTAAAAATCACATTGGAATACTTCGTAGATAAAACAAAAGCAGCAGAAATGCACACATGGCAATACTGAACAAAATACATCTTTTTATACATATATAAAATATAAGTATATATTTATATATATAACGATTTCAAGAGGGGTTCAGAAAAGCATTTCAAAGCAATTGTATTACGACCAACAGTTATGGAAAAGGGTTACATCAACTGTGCAAAAATAAATACTTCATTTCTGTCCTTATGTACTGTTAGCTCAAAAAGTGATAAAGCGTTAGGAAACTTTCTGAAATGTCTCCCTTAAAATACGTAAGACAGCACATATTTCTTGAGTCACATTTTGTCTACTATTTCAAAAAAAAAAACAAGGAACCCACCCGGCACTTCAGGATAAGTATGGCCTTTCCACACTTCAATGCCACAAGTATAACTGAAACAACAGCTATTTGTTATTATTTCAGTTCAGACATAAACCTACCTAAAAATGGATCACTGTATTCCGTACTAGACAGCTTGAGCAAGTTGTTTTCCAAAGTCTCCATCACTTTAGCTGGAAGAAACACAACAGTCTGGTCAGCATACACATGTAATATACGCTTTTAATGCTGTCAGTGACTCAAACAAAAAATTTAATGCTGCAATTTTAATGAGTATTTTCCACTGGCAGAAAAAAAGACTTTCTTCCTAAGAGAAGTTTCCCTTGGTAGAATAACATCACAGTAACATTTACTGCCTATCAATATTAAGAAGGGACTTCTCAAAATTTAGTAGCAGAAAAAAGTTGTGTCAGTTTACTCAATGCAGCTTCACACAGAGCTGACAATAGTGTTTAGCAATAGTGAGAAATACAATGGCTGGAATCTCCAGCTGGACTAGTCTATCTGTTAATTCATGTTTATTTAAACATAAATCCTAAAATAAAAGCAATTCCTTTGTTGAAGACAAGGTAAAATTCATAGGGATTTTCTGCCTTTTCTTTCATTTTCCTCATACCACTGTCCCTCAGTGTATAACAGTCAATGAATCAGTTTGCTCCCACGTGTTCATACTGACATCTAGTACAGAAAGCCCAGTATTTATTTTTAACTCTTCGCCCTAGGAGAGACTACTGAAACTCTCATGCTGTTTCGCAGCATATGTCAGAGCTTCCTTGTCTTGTTCTCAGTGAGCAAATATAAGCTTGTAATTCAGAAAAATAAAACAAAAACACGTTCAAGTCTCACTTTAAGCATTATAGAGATTGCACTCAAGAGACTGCATTCAAAAGCAAGGTTCTTCTAGCGGTTGTGGGCAACTGTCACTACCTCTTTAACAAGCTGTAAGATATCTAAACAAAGTGAAGATTATCAAATGTCCTTGTAATTTAATGGAAGTTGCTTAAAAACTATATCTAAGATCACAGGGGTTGGAAGGGACTTTCAGAGATCACTGAGCCCAACTCCCCGCTAAAGCAGGCTCCCTATGCAGGCTACACAGGAAAGCATCCAGGCTGGTTTTGAATATCTCAAGAGGGAGACTACCCAGTCATTCTGGGCAGTCTGTTCCATTGCTCTGTCACCCTCAAAGTCAAGAAGCTTTTCCTCATATTCATATGGAAATTTCCATGTTTCAGTTTGTGCCCACTTCTCTTTGTCCTATTGCTGGGCACCACTGAAAAGCACCCGGTACCCAACCACTTGACTCCCTCCCATTAGAAATTTATAAGCATTGATATGATCACCTCTCAGACTTCTCTTTTCCAGGCTGAACAGTCCCATGTCTCTCAGCCTGCCCTCATAAGGGAGATGCTCCACGCCCATAATCATCTCTCTGGCTCTTGGCTAGTCTCTCCAGCAGTTCTTTGTCTTTCTTGAACTGGGGAACTCAGTATTGGACCCACAGCACTCCAGATGCGGCCTCACCAAGCCAGAGTTCAGGGGAAGGATCACTTCCCTTAACCTGCTGGCCACATTCTTCATAATGTACCGCTGGATACCACTCTTGCCCTCCTGGCCACATGGGCAAACTGCTGGCTCCTTTCCAACAGATCAGCCCAAGATACCATGGGACTCTAAACAATGATCACCTTCATTGCCAGTGTGGAACAAGATGCTGAGAGACAACAGCCTCTTACCTCGTTCTGACACTACATCAATGGAAGCTGTAGATGTCTCTGCACTCAGAGGCTGAGGCTGTGGCTGTACACGATTTGGCTGTAGAAACGAAGAATGCTTGCTCAGACTCTGAGGATGTGTTTGGCTCTGTGCTAAGCATGGCATTGATCTTCTAGAGGGTTTCAATGAGTGCTCCTTCACCATCTCACTCTTGCTTGTATTCATACCTGAAGAAGTCAAAAGAAAAAGCACAAAGCTCTGTTCTATTACACCATAACAAAGAAAGACTACTAATTAATTATGAAAATTCAAGTTTTCATTCAATTAATAAGCAACTCTCCAACTAAATCAAAATGTCTTAAGTATTTAATTCTGAAGAAAACCAAGCTATGTACAGAATCTAGGAATTCTTTACCCACCTTTCTATCAATAAAAACAATCCAATTCACAAGATGCTTAGTGACATAATTCTATGGTACATATGCCTGAAAGCCATTAGAGCAGTACCCTAGTGTCAACTTCACTACAATCATTTACCAAACAAAATGTAGAGAATAAAAATCCCAAAAGAAAAAGCATAACAAAAGAACAACGGAATAGGTAACAAACAAGTTGAAGAGAATGGAAATCTCACTCTTTTTTTCTGAGTTTGCCCCATGTTAACATTACAACTTCATGTTTTGATGGCTAGCAAGTTCTCTGTTGTATGTCCTTGTTAGCAACAGAACAAACAACACAATAGCTGCTCATACGGCCTGCCTGGAAACAAGAAATTGTCCACTCCTCAATTTATGCTTGCAGTATCAGGCATGAAGATTGTTACCGGTCATCTATGTCCAACATCTGGACATGTTCACTAACTAAATCCTCAAAGTTTCCCTTCATGTTAATTGTAATGCTCATTAGGCCTAAATTGCAGTAACACAATAATTTTTCAAATTTCTACTTTTCCTATGGATTCACAGGGAACAGTAAATAATTCAAGTACACTTGTCTAGGCAAGTAGAACTGATGAGGCTTTATTGACAAGAAATAAGGGGAATAAAAGATATGATTTATTGTCACTCTACTTGAAAGACTCTTTGCCAGGATGCTGAGTCTGCCTTTGCCCAGCTCACAGTGCTCAGAACTTCTGCTGTCATTAACCCACTACAGAATCGTTCATTGACACACTCTGAAAATATGCATTATCATCTTTGTTGACATCATCACTCTTATAACGTAAGATTTAGACTATAATATGCTATGGGAACATTATTCTTTCTTTATTACCCCAAGCATTACGAAAATGTTTCATATTACTCTAATTACACAAAGCTATGAATATGTAAACATGAAATTTTAATTAAAATACAATTAAAATACAGGTACTCACTGAATAGTAGGTATTTCACATTAAAGCAAGTCACAAAATACAGTAACTTGCTTTACTATCTGCGTTGCCCTTCTCTTGTTTCTTGCTACTGAAAGTTCAATATCTTGTTTCTCTTTTTGGAAGCATTTGAAAGAAACTGCTCGCTACAGGGAGGGAGCTTCTTGGAGAACTTGTTCTTCCCATGGAAATACAGACACTGGAGGAGAACACCTCAATGAATGCTCAGAATTGAGTTTTCTGTGTGAAAAATGAATTAGTTTGTCTCAAAATGACAACACACTGTACTTCACTTAACTATTAAAAGCAATATGGCAAAGATTTGAAAAATAGCAAAGAAATAATTGGAATGGGAAAATAATATCCCAGCACTTATTAGTGGCACATATTTCTCATACATTTCCAGCTGGATATTAAATCTTACAATGTACGTTACAAGTAACACATGTTGGCCAAGCCACTGGGTCCTCTCAATACATTCTTTTTGAATAAATGTCATCCTTTGTTTAATTCAGCATTAACATTTAAATGTTGTGAAACTGATTCTCAGTATTTTCAAAAAACTGTCCTATGTATTTTCAGAGAGCACGACAAAAGTCAAGCATTTTCTCAAATGCTAAGTTTGAATGTACATTTTACCTCTGCGATGGATTTTCTTATGGCTTGCCTACAGAGAGTGCTGAGGCCTTCTGACTGCATGGGGCCAACAGATCTGTGATTGCTGTATACAATATCAAGAATACTCAGAAGATTAGTAGAGAGAGTCCATTTTACTACATTATTTCTCTGCTGTAATCACAGTGTAATTTACTCTGCAGCAAATTCTTCTAAATCTTTATCTCCAAGTGTTGTACTTTACCCTCTCCAATTGTGCTGGAAAAAAAATGGGAAATACAAATATTTCTGCTGCTTGGAGTGCCATGAATTTCTGAGGCATCTTTCTCCAAAAAATCTGTGCAGCTTGAAGAAAGTTGTACGTCTCTTCTCTGAAACTCAGCATAGGAGTCCATGATGAAAGACCTTTGACTAGCAGGCTACTTTTGGTATTTACCTGCAATGGCTAAGGGTTGAAAAGGCCTTTCATTTCATGACTTTCTCACGCTTACTCACCATGCTTTGCTCAATTCAGTGCTAATTTGAAGTTAAGGCAGACAGAGGTAAACTCCTGCTGCCTCTAAAGGTACCACAGGTCATTAAATAATTATGTGTGGACAGGACTCTGCTTCTTAATGCTTCTGAAACAAAGGCTCTGTGCCAACAGCACATGCAGGGGCACTGGGCTATGGCCCCAACCTTGTCCTGCTCAAACACAGCTGCACCAGGCAGTGTCTGCCATGCTGCCCAGACAGGTTTATGAGACCAATTCTATGTCAGCTAGAGGAATGGATGCCCCAGAATAATAAAGAAAGAGATGGATTTGGTAATTATGCTGGATAGCTTTAACACACAGTTTCTTATGCAGTCATATATGATCAGTAATCATGGATCCCACTGCATCATTAGAACTGCTGGCAAAAAAAAAGTTTCCATGACCACTGAAATCACTGTATGTAACAAGATGATCATTTTATTACAAAAAAAAATATAAGGTAATGCAAGTAATACAGACTGTCATTCAATTTTAACAACAATTTAAGTGATCCATACATTTCAAAAAGTACAATTCTTTTATAAGACTGCCTCAATTCAAATGAAAATTACTTCCTTTGCATCTCTTACAGTAATATTCCTCTGTGCCTTTTAATACGGATTCCTTAACACAAAGGAGCTTCTGCTTGTGCAGGATGAGTCACAGCAGAATAATCGCATGGCACACATACACAGTTGCACGATCTGCCTTCACAACACAAATTTAATATGTTAATTCATTCTCTGCTGGAATGTCCCAGTTAAGATCCATGACCTGTGAGCCTTGGTGGCATTTGCTGTTGCATGCCAATGCTTACTCATCTCTGGCATACCAACAGCTTGTGGCTGACATCATAAACAGGGTCACTGAACTGATATACTGCAATTATCCCTCTTCCTTCCTCTCTTCCATGTAGGGGTATTTCCTCAAACCTGGACCTTTTCAACTGCAACTTTACAGCAATATTTGCCATGTCAGGGATACTTGGAACTGCTATAAAGGACAAGAAACTACTTGTCAAATTTATGGGAGACATGGGATTTCAAGGAAGGAAATCCTAATGATCAGAGCGAAAGTTTTGGAATGTGGTGAAGATGACTATCATGCACATTATAGCAATATTAGCACAGGAGCAAGATCATTGGAACAAAGGATTATGATTGCTATCAGGCAGGCAAGGTCATGACTTGAAAAATAGTATGTTTTTCTGCTTAAACTGCATCTAATTCATCCTTCCCTGCAGAACATTTTTCTGGCACTTAGCATGTGTCTGGATACAAGCACAGCATAACTAAAGAAATTCCTCACCTAGGAGAAAAGGGTGCTTAAAGTTTATGGTTTGATCAAATCCTGCCTTTTATTTTAGCACTTCTGATTTACAGAGAGTGTTTCTTCTGAGGGAAAACAGGGAATTCCTGCCACAAAGCGAATCCCTCAATGGCTCAAAGCCAGTATAGCCAGCTATACTACATCTCACAGTTCCCTGGCAGGGCAGGCAGGAAGGGTGGAGCTTCAGCATCATGAGTTTTCCTGATGGTTAAATCAGCATGCACAATTTAATACACACTTTCTGCCAATCTAGAAAAATTCCAAACAGAACCAGCTCTCAGATGCCTCCAGGTTTTGGCCAGTAGAAACAAAGAAGTGGAAGAATCTCCTATGCCTTTTTCTGTGAAATACAGTTAATAATTTCTATTAAGAGCAAGGAAAAAAATTTACATTTCGCGAGTTCTGAATTGTATCTGAGGGAAGTTTTATAGGTAGCCAACATGCACTGTTAACATAATACTAGAAGAACACTCAGGAAGATTCGATCAGTGCTAATGTAAAAAAGAATAACCAAAGAACTACTGCCCACTTAATTCAGCACAAATCTTAGCTTGAAGCGGGAGTAATTACTCTAAAAGTGAAATCAATAGCTTTATAAAGTATATAACGATGTCCAAAATCAATGTCAACAACACACAGATTTCACCAACAGCTCACATAATCAAAAGCATTTCTTGATAAATGGACTTTCTGAATCATAAAGACAAAAAACAAACAAACAAACAAAAAACAACTTTGAATGCAACACATAACTAATTAAAATGAAGTATCATTCAAGAAGCACAGTGAGAAGCTGAAATTTCAAATGTCAATGTCATCATTATTAGACTGTCTATAAAATACAATAAAATAAAATACAATACAAAGGAAAGATTGTTTTCATGAAAATAGTGTTCATGACAATTATGATTCTACATATTTCTACAGAAGGAAGAATAAATCAGCTCCTTTCTGAAGAGCACAATAACATTTAGGTTTCAGTAACCAATGGGTGTAATAGGTATTTAATGCTAATGAATACACTTACTCTGATTGGCAGCTGGAACCTCCAAAAAACCTAATATATGATCATTTCTCTATTAAACCCTGGGAAATCATAACTAAAAGACAGATAATAGTGAAGAAACGATAAGTTACTTTAGTAAGAGCAAATACTAGTTCTCATGTGTGTGAAGTACCTCAGCAAATATACTGAGGATATTCAGTTTCACCTAGTTGATTTATAATTGAGCAAGCTAATGAACACCAATTTTGTAAGGTATGTTTTTAGATTGTCTTTTCCATTATGAAATGAGCAGGTCAACATTATTTCTTTTAAATGTTCAAATGCAGCCACTGCGTGAGTAAAACTCCTAGGCTAGCCAGTAAATGCCTCCTGAACAAGCATAATGGACTGTGATGGTACTTTTCATTGTCATCCCACACCACATATTAAATTGATTTATGAAGGCATTCATGATATAATGAGATTTAATTATATTGTCAATCATGCTTTTGAAGACTGTTTCCATTCAATACCATTATTTTTTATTGTTTTGTTTAGAATTTACAAGCACCATGAAAGAGGAATGTAAACATTTAAAAATTTAAAAATTTAAACTGCATATATCATACTTTCATCAGATTTTTGTTTCCTAAGGGAGACAGGCAAAAAATAAACTTCAGTCTTGACGCATAGCTAATGAAAGGGAAAGGAATTGGTAGGATCAGCTGTGTGTTCTTCAATAAAATGCACAAAAAATTTAAAAAATAGTTTAATAGATTAGTTTTAATTTACAATTACTTAAAAAACTCCAAATCCTTGCATAACAGTTTTCAGTGAAGAATCCTTTTCCCCAACAAATCTTGCAGATTTTATCAGTTTTGTTAAGCTGTAGTTTCCAGTATTTGACTTTATGCTTGATCTATTAGATTAAGAAACAAAAAGCCATTACTTACTCAGATAGGCATAGATTTTCACAATATTTCAACTTTTAACTTATTTACAATTTGTTTACTTTTATGATGAGCAATACAAAAAGAATGACCGATCGGAACCAGTTTCTCCTCCATGTCAGCTGTTCTCTAAATCTTTTTCATGCCTATAATTGTTTTTGACCATTATTAAACACACCTCAAGTCAAATGTAAAAACATAACAGAAATGCCTATTGTATGTAGACAAATTTTTAAAGCAATCTTTTTTCTCTTTTTAAATATTATTTTTATTTCAGAGGAGTAAACTTCAGCAGCTCCAACTTCTCAAGCTGTACATTAAGAAGAATTATATGGAGGAAGGAATATTTATGGAAGTAATCTAAATCTTTTTCATACATGCAAAAAGAGTTTCCCTCACAGCAGTAACCAGAACAGCAGAAGAAAAATATATTCCAGTACTTCAATCAAGCAGACACCTGGATCTTATCCACTGTGTTCTTAACTTTGCTGATAGCAACACTATCCAATCATTCATTTATCTCTGAATTCGAGTAAAACCGTCTCCTGATAAGAATCTCCCACAGGTATTAATCTATGTTTTAATATGAAAAGTCTCAGCCTGTCTATTCCTTAGCAAGACACCTATTCCACATGTAAAGTAGCACTATTTTCAGCAAGAAAATTGGCTGCAATGATTTCTCTCCTTGATGAGCCATTATTTCTTAGTCACTTGCAAAATAACTTTTTGTCACCTTTTCATTTTTCAAATGCAACAGAAAGAATAATGTTTTCATAGCTTTTTCTTCTTGTACATTTCCAGCCAGCCTAATACAGATTTTGCTTTTTCGATTTTGGTTTCCTTTGCATTTAATATTGAATCATAAAATGAATCTTAAATCAAGTGTTTACAGGTGTTAAAGGCATTCTTAAAGAAATAGGCAGCTGCATGCTTCTCCATTTAAATAGATCAGTTGAACCAAACCACCTCAGTAGGAACAGGAAGAGCTAGGCTGAATTATGCTTTTAACTTCAGAAGTGATCATTGTGTTTGGTAACACTCTGACATAAACGGCTGCTGTTAAAGTGATGATCTCATCAACACATGACATCCTTTCTCTTCTCAATGACAATGAAGAAAAAAGAATAGCTTGGTTTGGAAAGGAACTCAAAGATCATTTAGTTACAGCCCCCAGGCAGTGGGCAGGATTACTATCCACTAACAGATGGATAACTCCCAGTTTCTGCTGCTCTGAAACCAGACCAAGCAGTGTCCCTGAGAAACTGCTTCTTAGGAAAAGTCTCCAACTTCTTCACTGAAATGCTTGTTGTTGGCTTGTGCTCAATTTAGGGCTCCACATACTGCTGCCTTAAGGATGTTATATATGCTTCCAGATCACTACTAAATGCAACTAGAGTTAAAAGTGATCCCAAGATGATTCTGCTGGGAAAGAAACCTAGCAAAAACAGTTTTACTATTCATAAGTTTTATATTTGGGTTTGCATTTGATTTTCCTGTCAGTACGGAACTCTTCTGCAGTCCCTAGGACACCATCCTCACCTAGAGAAGCAAACCAAAAATGCAACAAAACCAAAGGTCTTACAGAGTATTTAAGACATTTCTCCCATTGAAGTCATTTTTGGGAACGAGCTATCTCTTTCTGGAACTCTGACTGTAAATTTCATTTAAATAGGCACATCTTTATTTTTGTCGTTAACTATAACAAACGAAGAGTAAAACAAGAAAAAAAGCTTCAAGGAAATCAAAGACCTACTATGTTGAGGGATAGCTCCACAGCCAGGGGGGCCATGGGTCTCTTGAACAGTTGTACGAGCAGGACGGGCCTAACAATTGGCAGGAGATACAAATGGAAAAGTACTAGCTCGTTATTGTGGCTGTGAGCTCGGGTGCTACATGCACATCCCAGGCTATGAGACCCTGAAGCTGTCAAAGCAGGAAGAAAAACTGAGGCTCCAGTTAAGATAAAGGGGTAGCTCGCCTGGGAAGAGATTAAGACAGTGGAATGTTATGAAAACATGTACGACCAATAGTATTCTTGGGCAGGGGGCTTTTTGCTATGCTTCAACCAATCACACACTGAC
>PPHD01027929.1:0-11027 GCA_002909625.1 Bambusicola thoracicus
CCAAGATCAGAGAAGGGTAAGTGTGCTAATGGGATAATACAATGAAGCACCTAGTGATGAAATCCAGTCCATCTTATTTAGGCTGGTAGGGTAGCCTCTAGAGACATCCAGCTCTTTCCACTGCAGATCTATAGACCTTGAGCATCAGGGCTGTTCATTTTGAAGAACAGTGTAGGTATAGGTATATTATAGGTGTTAAAATTGGCTGGAATGGATTACACTCTAACTGTTCAAAACATTTAAGTATCTGCTGCATTTCGAGTGATTAATTCACTTTTTTCTGTAAAAAATTAGAACTTCTTGTAAAAAAAAAATCAAACACCCACACTTTGTAATAAACAGTTTTGGTTCTTTTATCTTTTCATTGGTCATGAAGATGTTACTGTTTTAAATTCCTTTTCCCTTATTCCTTTTTAAAATATAGGTGATATTTCTTCAAGGGATGTATGTTTTGCTTGTTATAAATGGAAAAGGGAATGTATCCACTGCAAGTGTAAAACATTATTGTTACCTGTAGGAGAAAAAAATAATAATCATGTTTACTGAAATGACTGTCAGGCAATGGCAGCTGTCAGACCAAGCATGACAGTGGAGGAGAGATATCACATGGATTTGCCAAAAGCCCATTCACATCAGCATTTAGAATTACAATTCTTTTCTGCATCATTTGCCTGTTTATAATTATATTGGACTGAATAGCAATTTCTAACTAGACCTATTATACATGTACATTCTTCTCTGCTCTTTTCAAAGGGGGAATTGGGTTGGTATAATATTTAGTTCCTTTTTTTGAAGAGAGCTTTTGTCTGTGTAATTGGTTCTTAATGGGTGAGGGCTCAGACATGAGCTCCCTGAAATTTGTGTGTGAGCTACAACTCAAGACGAGTTAAATGCCGCTTGTCTATGCATGATGCAAGGAAGATTTGGGTCTGCTGCTGTCATCAGGTTGCTAACACAAGCTGTAGTGACATGTCTTGATGGAGGAGAACACGCATTCTGTAGCAGGTGCCACGGGTGAGGTGGTGCCTGCTACATTGCTTTGAGGTTTCTTGAACTATTTGGTATGTCTCGCATGTCATTATGATTTTCAGCCAGCAAGGGGAAACAGTGGGTGCACTGGCCAGGTAACTATTCTCCGCTAACCTAGAGAAGATACAAATGTGTCTGCGTGTTCAGTCTAGACCCTTGCCAAAATCTCTGGAGGCACTGTCGTTTACTTCATGGTGTAGACTGGGGCCATTAGGTCTCCAGGAAAGATTTTACAGGTAAGTGATGTTTTTTTGCGCTGCAAAGCATATGTGTATATCAGACCACAATGTGAAAAAGGAAACAGATTCAGTCTAGCCAGTATTTCCATTGCTGTGCCACAACAGTTGTCAGTACAACTGAGGAGAGCAGGGAAAGAAACTGTGCCAGGAAACTTGATTAACTTTCCCCTGCAGAGAAGTAAGAAAGCAGTAACTGAACCATGACTCTGAGCTGTATTTTCTGGTAGTAAAACAGTAAAAAGGCCACAGATGAAGTACAGTGTTCAGAGTCCATATATATGTAAATATAATTAATGCAATACTTTTTCTTCCCTGAGTAGGGGGGAAGGAAATAATAGGGAAGTCCTGTTAATGTAGCAGTACAGTGGGACATTTTCTGTGTAAGCAAAATAGTGCTTCATCCTAGATATAATTCTAAATGTGCAATAATTTTTGAGAGAGCAAGCACTATCACGAGTTTTCTTACCACACAAAAGGATGTTTGGACTTGATTCATCAAGAACTTTACTTAGGGTTTATGGAGTGAATTAGTTATTTTTGTTGGCATTGCACTGCTGTGAAAAACTGTGGTCATGTTAGGGTGAAGCCAGATGAGGTTCCCCTGCAATACTTGCCTGATTTTAACAGCTTGCACTTGCTCGTTTCACTTCTTACATTGAATTATTTACTGTCAAAAAGGAAGACTGTGCTGTTTTTGAATATGATTAGATTATGAACTACTCAGCTAAGCATGATTCTACACTGAGTAAGATTTTCCTGATTACATCATAAACTTCTCAATATGATGTATACATTTCTTTTTCTTGCATGTCAAATATTCTTCATTTCATAGCAAAGAATATATAATAAATAAGTTTGCTAAGTAGTAAGTGAAAACTAAAACTTGATGTGAGATGTTTCTACATGAGTCAGAGCAATTATTTTAACTTGCTTACCTTTCTTTCTTCATGACATGCTCTAGATTTCATTTGTTTTTTTTTCTACTTAAGAAGTTCTGTTCCTAATTTGAAGGACAACGGTTTATGTATATGTTTAATCTGGGTAAGAGAAACAGCTTCTCTAAATTGAACTGCAAACTGTGTATAAGTATCTATCTTTCATATCAACTGAGAATTGAAAAAATATGAACTGAAAAGAGATTAAAAATACACCAGAGACTTTCTCAATGAAAAGCTGAAAAATACATAAGAACTGCAAAGAACGTGTACCAAATGTCCAAAGATATGATACTAATCTGATTTAAAATTTATCTGATGAATTCTGGAAAAATGAGAAGTTCAAGCTTAATTTATTGTTTACATTCCTAGTTTTATTTTCTAGATTCCTTGCAAGAGGAGGGCAATAATGAAACCTAGAAACACATGTACTTTAATATTAGAATTATTGGCTAAGAAAACATAAAATATTGTGTATACACTCAACTATGACATTTTAAAAATGTGTTTGAAGTTATATATACACAACAATAATGCTAGGAAATCATTATTTTAGAAGTTGAGTATATTTTTCTCTTTTGCAAGACAAGCATTTTTTTTAAGTGTGCAATCTGTCTGAGAACCTGGGAGTCAATAATCTACATTAGGCCATTTTATAAAATATATCTAATTTTGTTGGCTTGTGGTAGAATTAGACTTCTTATGTTAGGGCTGAACTTGGACTTTTAACACTCAGCTGTGATAACTGATCTTCTACTTTTAGAACTCCAGTAATTCTTTTAGCGTGTTAGGGAAATGATGAAGAATGTATCCACGCTAACATTTGGAACCTATTCTGAAATAAAAAGGAATTTTAATTTCTTTCTTTCTAATTTGTGTAGATCCATGATTGTGCAGGTGTCCATTGTAGTATGTATAGCTTAGTTAATCCTTTTCCTCTGTTATGTAATCAACATATCCATGTTCTTTTATAATATAGTGCTAAAATATAGAGGGAGCATGCTTGGAAATGAAAGTGTATTATGGTTCAAAATTCTTTCTCTCAAGCAGAAGTTAAGTAGATGAACTTCATCCCCTCTGGTTTCAACGGAGGTACATGAAGTATTAACTTATCATCAGATACTTAAGTGGAGTTGTTAGTAGGCACTTAATTTTTGTTTATCCATTTCAAAGTAAATAAACACTCAGAATTCAAGCTGTGTGTAATTTAACTGAAAGTTACTGGAATTACTAAGCATGAACATGGTCTCCTACTGTCAAAACTGTTCTCTGACTTCCTTTGTGAGCTGAATTTAAGTCATTGATCAAAACTTCACACAGAAAGGAGTTCACAGGCTAAAACAAGTGATGAAATAAAGGGTTATATAAGCAGCTCATTTAACTCACAAAAGCAACAAAGTGGTATACATGGCTTGTATTTACACAAATTGTGCATATAATTGAAATGAAAGAATTGCACCATAAAAAGGTGAAGAAGTTGTGCAGGAAGAAAGGCTTACTGTGAAATGAGGTCTACACTTTCTCAACATTACATCCTCTCTGACTGCAACATTTCCACTGATCTGCTTGGTTCTGTAGTGGAATTTTGCATATGGATATCTTTACTGGACATAGTCAACAGTAGCTGCCATACACTTATCAAAGGGGTTCAATCAGACCACCCATCTCTCCCTGATAGATTTTTTTAAATTATTTTTAGGAGGGGCAATTAAGATACTTCCTGTGAAAGAGATCACACCATCTCCATGTTGTTGATAGCCACCAATGAACATAACCTCCAGGTACTTACGTAACTTTTAGGCCTGCATACATTTGATCTCTGTAGTGTCCTGTGGCAACTTCTTGCCTGACAGAGTCATATCCCTTCTGAAGGCAAACTATGGGCTTCAAAACACTTGAAATCTGTTATGTGATTATTACATGACCCTCTTATTTGTCCACTGTGGTTGAAAACACTACGTGTTATTATTTGTAAAGACAGATCATGGACTCAGGACAGTACTTGTAGATACCTTCTACAAAACAGATTATTGCATTACATCTCAGTTTCTTTTTTAGTAAAATGTTACTGAACAGTATTTACTCACCATGCAAAAACATTTTAAGACATACTGAATAGTAAGGAAGGTGGCTATTGCTATGGAAGAATGCTGTATAGTAACATAGTATTATTATCCGAAGGATGAAAGTGTGTGAAACTCAGAGATCCCTGTGGAAGAGAAAGATGGTACAGTATATGAGAGCTGCTCTGAAAGTCGTTCCTCCTATTTTATTATGTTGGCCCATGACGTCAGAGGCAGATGGTAGTGGTATGGCAATAGAGTCAATAGAGGCTGAATCTTCCCATCATTATACCATTGCATTTTGTTTCTGTGAGATAGATGGCAGCACAGGGGCAGTCTGACAAAATGTCATCTGATGTGGAAGTGTGTATGAAGCAAAGGTGTGTCACTGAACTCCTCACCATAGAAAAAATGGCACCCACTGATGTTCACTGATGTTTGTTGTGTGTTTATGGAGACTAAACAGTGGATGTGGGCACAGTAAGGCGGTGTGTGGTGTGCTTCAGCAGTGGTGACAGTGAGGTGAGAGATAAATTATGTTCCAGATGATGATGCAGATTTTTCAAGCACAACATGCAGGCTCTTCACTGCAGATGAAAATGCATAGTGTATGGTGGTGGCTAAGTTGAAAAATAGTTCTTTTGTAGCTGAGAATTTGCTCTCACTAGTGTTATTGTGTTTTTACTTCAGCTCAAACTACATACATAATAATTTGCACTTGGTATTCTAAGCATTGTACAGAGCCTTGTAAATGAACTTGCGGAAGTCTCATCAGGAAAAAATAACTTAAAAGCTGTGAATCCTGCCTGTATTGAGATAGTAAAATGTTGAAAAGCTTTTGTTTGTCATAATTTTTTGAGGTGCACTGCTTATAAGCATAATTAGTTGGATGAAAGACTGGTTGTTGAGCTCAGTCTAGGCAGAGATTGAATATGCAATATGTTGATGAGAGCTCATAAATGAATTTCATTTACTAAACTGACACACAGACTTCAGAGTTTGGAGACTTCTATAAAATCCTGGGCAAGATGGATGACTTGCTTTCAGATTCAGTTAAGCAAAGATGTTGGGCCACGTTTAATTTGCTAAAGTAATTTCCAGATGAGTAGTTTCCTCCAATTGTCCATTAACATTAAGTGAGATTAAGGGAGCTATTAAATACTGATTCTTTTACTCAGGAGATCTCTATGCCTAGACAGCTTTCCTGCTGATATTTATGAGAACTCTTCTGGTTTACTTATACCTCATATGCTAAATATTTTAAAGTCCTCCAAAGAGACAAAGCAGGTGGCTTTGTACTCATTACAAGGAAATCTCATTTTGCTGTCCAAATTAGCTGTGGAACGAAAACAACACAAAATGTATGCCCATCTCCCTGATAAATGTTGACAGAACTCTCTTGCCAAAAATACTTCCATTTAAATCTGAAGTATTATAACTAGTTGTGTTCATACAGTTTTTATTTTCTACAGGGAATTCTTCGCAATGATCTCTGACAAGCTATCAGACTATGATTAGTGATGGGTGAACTTTGAAAATATGGTTTAGTAAAGCATCTAAAACACTGTTTGTTTATCCAGACTTCACTAAACCTTTTTTAGTCAAAACATCTGATAAGATCTGGCATTCTCCTGAGGTAGTAAGTACTTGCAAATTCTGGGATGTACATTAAAGAGGTTTCTTTAGTGGAGGTGAGATAGGTTTGGGTGAAGGAAATTTGGGCTGTTGTGCAATTTATGAGGATGTGATCTTCCACGCTTGTGTTCTGTGTGATATGGTTAGACCACAGGAAAACAAACAATGGTAATGATTTGTTTGAACACAAAATGTTAAGGATCGAAGGAAATGATTAAAAACATTTTGAAGCCAGTAGGCATTTTGGAACATGTCTTCAAATGGATTCTAATTAATTACCTTGCAGTATTTACTTCTGCCTGCAATTCAGTACGTTCTTACAGCTATGTGACTATAACCTTATTTCCCTTCTCTTATCTGTTTCTCTACCTGCTATTACAGACAGTGTGCCTGCTGTGCAAAGCGCTTGATTTTTAGGCCCAGCCAGGAGGATGCAATCTGCCTTTCATGAGTTGTCCAGAGCAGACAGTGCTTTTGGAGTGCCATGGAAGAGACAGAAAACACAGGGACATTCCTGCTTCTGTCCTGATGGTGGTGGATATCTAGAAGGTGTGAAAAATGAGTCTATGCCTGCTGTTACACTGTGCCATGAACTCAGGTGTGAAGAAGGGAACTCCTCTCTGAGGAGATGTTGCTCTGTTGGATGCTGCTGCTGCTCAGGAGTATGGCTGTGTGCAGGGACTGCTTCCTAATCTATCCTGACACACAGCTTCCTGACAGTCCAGAAGAGTCTTTTTTGCATGTGGTTTATCTAAGTGATTAGCAGCTTGTGCCTCTCTGAAAGACTGCTGCACTAACTGTCTGAAGCCATCTGCCTGACTGAAGTACCAGACAAGTGGGCAGGGGTGATTTGCTGGGAGCCCCATTCTTCCCAGCTTCACTGGAGAGCATTGGATGGTATATGTGTCTGGAGGAGCTCTTTAACCTTCAGTTTTAAGAAATAGGTTCTACTACGTCACTGAATACTGTAACTCTTTCCCCAAAACAGAAAGGGAATTCAGTTTTTCAAGGAGGAAAAATGGAGCTGAGATGGACACAGGAAAGCTGTCAATTCACAATAGCTACAGTAGGGAGGTGACTCTGATATGAAATCAGAGGAATGACGCTTGCAGAAACTTTTGAACCAGATTACTACACAGTAGTCAAGGCCACAGGTACAGAGCAGCCAGCCCCATGCTACAGCAATGCAATATGCTATGCGGAAGGACTGCCTTGTGTAGATGGGATGAAACTGAATCTGTGTGAACTTTAAAATGAACAAACTTGTTTAACCCTGGTTTATTCAGTATGGAAGAAGACTGACTGCAGACTGAAAGAACAGTGGTTGTGAATGAGGATTTAAGGTTTTAGAGGTAAAAAAAAAGTAACTAATTGGATATAAAATTTACATCCATGATGAGTCCATCCTTGGATGAAAACCTATTTGCAGACAATTATAAATTAAGTTCAGCACTGCAGTAGCTTTTAAATGTAGATGTTTCAGGATTATTCTGTACATAACAAATTTCAAACTCAGCAGATGAAGATCAGGAGCTGCTTGGACCTGCATTTATGAACTAAAGTTGCTTCCAACCTAAGAAATGGACACTACTACCATCTCGTGTTGAAATTTTACATGAATTTCAGACTTTTCCTCTTTACCAGTGTATCAAATCTAAGTGTTTGGATTCATTTTATTCAAGAGAGGATTTCCCATATAACCATATCAGTTTAGGATGCACACGCTCTGGTGAAGGTTTCAAACTTTTTGCCAGAAGTTCTTCTGCACATTGGTTCTAGCGTTGTCTGTACTTAGGTTTGTAAGTATGTCTATTTTCACTTTGATTTTTCAGACTCATCTGGATGAATCTGAGAATGAATGAAAATTTTACTAATTAGTTTTCTACTTTTTACTGTAACAAAGTGAACTTTTCTTTCACAGTTGATGCTGCTCCATAATTTATCAAGTATTCAATTTATCTTACCCTACTTTCTTCTTTCAACTATAAATCTGTAAGTGAAAAATTAAAAGTAAATGCAGCTATTCATAAAACCAAAGAGGAAATTATTTTCTCCTCAAATAAGAATTCCAAGACTTTAAGACAAATCCTGTTTCCATTCCAAAAATTCATTTTTTTGTTCTTTCTTTTTTGGTTTCTAAATGAAAAAAAGTGAACAAACATATCACTTCAGGTTATTTAGAGGGAGACCTTCTGTATGAACTCCTGCTCCTGATTAGCGAGAGATATTATTTGTGTTGTATCTGTTGTATAAAGAAATATGTCTAAAACTGGTTTTAAACCTGAATAATCTGTGTACGCCTTGGATGAGTACTTCTCTATTTTGTCCTTATCTTTCTCTGTAGTTCTATCAGTAGTTTATTATTTTATAGAATGAAACATCTTCAAGACCTAAATAGTTCTTACTGTTCTTACATGTAGTTCTCAAACCAGGATGTAATGCCACTACATTGTATAAAGAAAAATCTGCTAAACAGGAAGTACTTAATTGTATGTTTACTTAGATGTATAGCAGGAACAAGAAAATGTCAGAGACCAGAGCACAGGCAGCTTGGGCCTGATTCTCTTCTCTTTCTTGCCAGTGCAAATGTATTAACTCCAGGGCAATAAACATGAGCATATGTCATATATGTTTCAGGATCTTTGTCTTTAGTTCCACCTCCCCTAAAATACAGACTATATTTAATAAACTCAGCTGGATATTTACAAATTATGTCAAAGTTGTGAGTTATTAGATATCTTGTTCTTTACACAAATTATTATTCTTCTAAATGAGAAAGAGAAGTGGAAAGAAAGATATCCAGCAGGATGGTCTATTTGAAAAGAAAAAGCATAGTGTCAGATGCTAGGAGAAAATTTGTTTGGTAATAGTCATTAAAGGTTTTGAATCAGAGTCATAGAATAGTTTGGGTTGGAAGACACAGCTTCCGCTGAATCAGGAACGAATGACAATGTCTAAGGAAGGTTAGCTTACTTTCATTCATATAAATGGATCAAAATATGGATGAAAATTGAGCTCTAAGGAATGCAATAAGAACAGTGAAACTCTCAGAGAGAAGTTTTTTTTATGCCACATGCAGATATGGAAAGGAATAGACACTGTGAGGTCATTGTTTCTCTGACCTATTTTAGGCATTATTTGGAAAAGAATGAAGTGCCCATATCTTTCTATTGGCTGTAACAGGAGCATGGAGTAAGTAAATGAGATTTAGACATCTACATTATTTTTCCTTATGCAGATAAACCTAAAGTGTTTTAGTTAAGTGTTTATTGTTCATGTTAAAGAGTGTCCTCTTACACTTCAGAAGTGTTAGAAAATACAGGAGGGACAGAGTAATTCATTTAAAATGCTGATTTCTGTACTGCAATGTTCTGATCACTATGAAATTTTCTTTAGATGTTGTTTTTTTCATGCTCAACTTGAATCCATTAAGATTACTTCTGCGAAAGATGTTTGTTATTGGTTTGCAAGAAGGGAGCTGTGGAAAGATTTGATCGTAAAAAAACAGCTCTTCTTCAGAGGTATATTAACCAACTTCTGCTTGTTTTCGGAATGTTACAGAAACTGACATTCCATTTCTGTCAGTTCAGCCAACAAATTTGTATCCTGAATTACTATGGAAATTAACTTACAAAATTTAGTATTGCTAGTCATTTATTCTCTGGGGAAAATAATAGTTAAAATTAAATAATTGAACTATTACAGTAATTTAAAAAAAAAAAAAAGAGAGAGAGAGAGAGTTAAGATCCTGATATTTACTATTTCATGAGATTAATTACTTTCCTATGCAAAATAATGGAACCAGTATTAAGGGAATGAACTCTCAGAGTATCTAAACTCAATCCTGTGAACACTTATGCACATCAAACTTGATTGTTCTTGCTGACAGAATTATATAATGAGTAGATGAAAGGAATGCAACAGAGGTCATATGTTTGGAATTCAGCACAGCATATGTTCTTGTGCCTCATGACATATTACAACAAGAAGTTATTTACAGTTTGGCTATAAAAGAAATTGTACTATATTTGAATTAAATGCCATTCCTTTAAATAGTCTTTGCTCTGCCTCATGGGATTCCCTCTTTTCTATTGTTTGCATTTATATATTTGCACAAATTACTAAGCATGGTTTCTGGAGTATAGATGTCATACTTTGATATAGCTCTAATATTATGTTGGGTAGAGAGCAATGGAGAAAAACTAATGTTATCCTATTGTCTAAGAAGATTTATGAGACTCATAAGAGACTCCCAAAAATCCAGACACTTCACAGATTGAAAGTGCCAATATTGCCAGCTGTCATGCAAATGCCATAATTGTGTGGGAAAAGGGGTATTTCAGATTCTGCTGATCTATCAGTGCTTCTTTCACTCTTGAAAATGGATAGTTCCTCAAAATTTAGAGTATCTTTTCAAAATATACAATGGGAAAAAAAGATATTTTGCTATGCCTTTGGAAAGAAAATAAATATATAAATATGTTAGTACTTCTAACTGCATTATTTCCTCAATTTCTTACCTTTCATTCATTTGTATCTCTCTGAAAATTCCACTGAAAAATCAAAGAATTTAAAATGAAACTTGCAGAGATTGGCAAATGTGAAAATAACAACAACAACAACAACAACAATTGAAATACTTTGGGATAAAACTTTTCAATCAATTTAAAATGGCATTTCATTTTTGCTTGTTTTCAGCCTATGGGATCACACGTTGTCAAGTTGTCTGCAGTTGAACACAGAAAAAGAAGGCAGAATAGTGCAGAAATAACTGCTGGATCAGGTCAAAGTCCATTGAGCCTACAGTTCTTATCAACTCAAAGCCTGTAACAAATATAATTATGTCATTATAGTTTCTCAAAATATGTTCTCATCCTTCTTCAGTGATTTATGGCTCTGGGACTTCCCTAGCCAGAGGTAGTATCTTCATATTTGAAATGATATCTGCAACTTTCAGTACAGTGTTAACATGGAAATCTATGGAGATGAATAATTACATAGTGAAAGCTAAAAAAAAAAATTAGGACATTATTTTTCAGTGCTTCCTGTATTTCATATAGATGGCAATATATTTTTAAAAACTATATATATATTTTAAATTTATTTTTAAGAGGGAGCACATTTTT